>JAJJLH010000575.1:0-11006 GCA_023806865.1 Isotricha sp. YL-2021a
CCCAATCCCCAATCCCCAATCCCCAAGAATCAAATAATATAATTAAATTATTGAATAAAAAATTTTATTAATTTATTTTTAATTAATTTACTTATATTTATATTTTTTTAATATTAATTATAAACATTATTAAATAATAAATAGATAAATGGGTCAAGATTTTGCTTCAAAAAAAAATAAAACAACTTATAATGAAAACAATAATAGATATTCAGATGAATTTTCAAGAAATAAAAATGAATTAAAAACTCAATATAAAAATTATCCAAAAGCAATTAAAATAAATACAGATAATATAAATAATATGAATTATATTGAAAATAATAATGAAATTTTATTTACTCATGACAATTATTATAGAAATAATGAACAAAATCCATTTCAAATTAATAATACTGATTCAAATCAATATAAAGAAGCTAATTCAAAAAAAATTCAATGTATAAAATGTAATAAATTTTATAATAATAAATATTATTATTACCATATTAAGTTATGTAAAAAAAATCAAAATAATAATAATAATATTATCAACAATAATTCAAGAAATAATGAATTAAATAATTATCAAAAACTTTCAAAAAGAAAGTCAAATACTGTCAATTCAAAGAAAAATTTAAATTCTAATAATAATTTTCCATCTAATTATAAGAATAATAATTCTAATAAAATCTACATAAAACCTAGAATTTCGATTTTTAATTGTAGGAAGTGTAATAAAAATTTTAACAATAAATCTGAATATAATAATCATAAAGTACAATGTAATAATTCAAAAAATTTGCAAAATTTAAATAATAATTTAAATTTTTTTGATAATAATTTTAACAATGAATTTCATAATTATTTTAATAACAATATTAATAATTTTAATAATAATTTTAATAATTTCCCTAATAATAATTTTAATAATTTGCCTAATAATAATTTAAATAATCCCTTAATTAATAATTTTAATCATTTAAATAATTCTTCAAATAACAATTTAAATAATAATATTAATCATCGTCATAATTATTCAGAAAATATATCTCATAATAATGCATTTGATATAAACAATTTTATTTTAAAAGAACCAAAACAAAAATTACCAAAAGGAAATTCAAAAGGAACTTTTGATGAAAAAGTTAAATATTTAAGATATAATTTACAAAAAAAAAAAATAGATTGGACAAAAGGAAGTGATAAAATTTCAGTAAATAGAGATAATATATTAGAAGAATCAATGTCTCAATTTGAAAAAATAAATCCATATAAAGAATTAAAAATAGAATTTAAAGGAGAAATAAGTCAAGATGCAGGAGGATTAATAAGAGAATGGTTAACTGTATTATTTAATATTTTATTAGAAAAATGTAATTTATTTGAAAAATCTGATACAAATGAAATTTCATATTTAATTAAAAAGAATATTAATATTACAAATAATTCAAAATTAAAATTTATTTTTATAGGAAAACTTTTAGCCAAAGCTCTTTTAGAAAATTTAACAGTTAATTGTTGTTTTAATAAAGTTATTTATCAAATATTATTAAATGAAACAATAACATTGGATGATTTAGTTTTTATTGATAAACCATTATATTCTTCTTTAAAAAATTTAATTGAAATGAATAAAAAAGGAGAAGATATTTCAATTTTAGAATTATATTTTTCAATACAATATAAAAATTCAAAAAATAAATTAATAACAAATGAATTAATTGAGAATGGAGATTTTATTCAAGTAAAATCAGATAATTTAGATTTATATATTGAAAAAAGAATTGAATATTTAATAAAAACTCAAAAAAAATCAGTAGATTTAATTAAATATGGATTTAATTCAATAATACCAATAAAAGAATTATTCATATTTAATTCAGATCAATTATCTCTTTTAATAAATGGAACACCTTTTATTGATGTTGATGATTGGAGAATAAATACAACATATAAAAATTATGAAGAATTAGATGAAGTAATTACAATATTTTGGGATATAATTTCATATTTAAGTCAAGATGAATTAAGTAAATTTTTATTATTTTGTACTGGAAGTTCAAGAGTTCCAATTGGAGGTTTTAAAACTTTAGAATCAAATAGAGGGAATATTTGTAAGTTTTGTATTACTAGAATTGAATATAATCCAAAACAAAAAAATTTTATTAGAGCACATACTTGTTTTAATAGATTAGATTTACCTAATTTTCCAACTAGAGAAAAAATTAAAGAAGCAATTTCATTTGCTATAGAAAACGAAATTTTAGGTTTTGGTATTGATTAATAATATAAAAAATAAGACTAATAAATATTAGATTTAATACTAAATATTAAATAATAACTAAAATATAACTAAACTAATAATATCATTTATGTAAATCTTTCTTCTTTGTGATCAAATTTAATTAATTCATAATTTCCATTAATATTATAGTAATTATCATCATATAATTGAATAAATTCCATATTAATAAAAGAACTATTATTAGGTAATGGAGTTGATATTTTAGAAATTTCATTATTATCAATATTAAAATTCAATACATCAGAACATTCATTTCTTAAAGAATTAACACCTCCAGTGATTAATATAACATCATTATTTTCATTATTCTTATAATTTAAAATTCCAACTGCTTGTTTTTTCATTAAACTAGGTTTAATTTTATGAGAAATATTTTCCCATTTTTCAAAATCATTAATATTAATTCTTTCAATATCAAATAAATATCTACTTTTTAATCTTTCAAAACCAAAGAAAATATATAAATAATCATTAATTAATGCACAACCTGCTCTTTCTCTAGGTTTAGATAAATTTGGAATATATTCCCACTCATTAATAGAAAAATTATATTTTTCACATGATGATTTACTTCCAGAAATAACAAGAATTAATTTTTTTGATTCAATATAAATCATTGCATGATTACTTCTTTTATCATTCATATGAGGTAACATTGAATTTTCTAATGTTTTTTCTCCTTCTCTTTTTAATGCATAAAATATATTTAAATCTTTATTTTCTTCTTTTCCTCCAGTTAAATAAATATATGGTAAAACATTAATAAATGTACTAAATAATGGAAAAGTGAAATTATTATCTAATTCAAATTCCTCAATTTTACCAACAAAAGGATTAAAAACATAAAATTTTTGATTATTTTCACCTAAAGCTATTAATTCTAATAAATTTCTTTGATTCCAAGGAATTTCTTTCATTATTTCATTTATATCTTCTTTTTTTTCTTTTTCATTTAATTTTTCTTTTATTGTTTTTATTGTATTTGGTAATTCATCTTTTAATTTTTTTATTTCTTCATCACTTAATAAATTAATACTAGTTTTATCAAATGGAATTTCATCTATATCATCATCATCTTCTGAGATATCAATTGGTTGATTATTAATATCATCTAAATATAATTCTTTTAAATTCGGTATCTGTAAGGTATAACTTTTTTTAAAAGTATCATTTGAATCAATTTCATTTAATTCAAATGATGATTTTGAAATTATATTACTATTATTATTATTATTTGAAATATTTTTTTGATTATTATTATTATTTAAAATATTATTTTGATTATTATTATTATTTTGATTATTATTATTATTATTATTATTATCATTATCTGTTGGTGTAATTGTTTTATTATATGATGAATTTATTATTAATATTGAATTGGTTTTTGAAAGTTCTGAATTTGAATATTGTGTTTTAGAAATTAGTTTTTCTACTTCTTTTGATATTATTTTTTCAACTATAACTTCCTTAGGAACTTCTACAATTTTTTCAACTATTACTTGTTTTGGTTCTCCTTCATTTTCATTTGTTTGTATTGGAACTTCAATTTTTTTTTCAACAATAATTTCTTTAGGAACTTCAACTATTTTTTCTACTATTACTTCTTTAGGAACTTCTTTTATTACTTCTTTAATAATTTCTTTAGGAACTTCAACTATTTTTTCTACTATTACTTCTTTAGGAACTTCTTTTATTACTTCTTTAATTATTTCTTTTGGAACTTCAACTATTTTTTCTACTATTACTTCTTTAGGAATTTCTTTTATTACTTCTTTAATTATTTCTTTTTCTTGTAGATTATTTATAAAATTACTATTTTGAATTTCTCTTTTTTTTCCAATATAATTTATATTTTCATCAAGTTTTACAAAAATTAAATCATTATCTTTAAAAAATTTTTTAGTTTTTAGAGGAACTTCTTTAATTATTTCTTTAATTACTTCTTTAGGAACTTCTTTTATAATTTCTTTTATTTCAACTTTTGTTTCTTTATTGTTATTATTATTTTCAGTTTGATTATTTTGATTTATTATTGGAATTGATATTTTTTCCATTTCTTCATTTATTTTTTCATTAGATATATTAATTAATAAACTTAAATTTTGATTATATTTATTTTGATTTTCTCTAATATCTTCATTTATTTTATTAAATTCATTATGATTTAATAAATTATTAACTTCATTATCAATTGATTCTAATAATTTATTATTTATTTCATTTATTTCTTTATTAACATTATTCATATTAAAATTTTTCAAATTATCATTGATAAATTGTTTTATTTTTTCTTTTTGAGTTTCATCATTAAATAATATTGGATAAGAACTATCAATTAATCTTTCAAAATCAATATAATAATGAATTATTTTTTTAATATCTTTTTCAAATTTTACATTATTATATAATATTATTAATTGTGCTAATACTTCTTTATATTGTTCATATATTGGTGAATAAATTATTTCTTCTTTTTCATTTGATTGAGATATATTTTTCATTTTTTCTTCTTCTATTTTTTTTTCATTTTCTTTATATAAATTATTAATATAATCTTTTGAAAATTTTTTTCTTTTTTCAAAAATCTTTATTATATTATTTTTTAACTCAGTCAATTTTAAAATATAATCATTAATTTGATTAATATATTTCTCATAATCAATATCATTAATTTCAATTTCAATTTCTTTTTTATCATTCTCTTTAATTTCTTTTTTTTCTTCTTCCAGTATTTTATTTATTTTTTTTCCTGAAATAATATTTTCAATTATTTCTGAACACTGATTTAGTAAATTAAAAACACTTACAATTTTATGACTTTGATCATGTTTATTAATACAATTTTTACAAATAAAATTTTCACAATCTTTACAATAATCTTTTGCTTGATGAAATACTTGATACATACATTGAAAATTAATAGAATTAATATTTGATAATTGAGATATACTTAAATCTTTTAATTTAATTATTTCTTCTTTTGGATTTTGAGGAATATTAAAACTTTGTAATGCTGAATTATGAGTTTCATGTTTTTCAAAACTACATTCTCTACAAATAAAAAATTTGCATTGTTTACAATATTTTATTGCTACTTTTTCTGGATGAATTTTACATTTAATTACAAAAGTGTTTTCCATTTTTATTAATGTTTTATCTTTTTAATTTATTTTTTTAATTTTTATTTAAATTAATCATTTATCAAAAAATTTTTTAGTTTAAAAATAATATTATAATTTTTTATTTTACAAATATATTATAATTTATTCAAATAAGTAATATTTTTATTTATTTTTTTTATAAAACAAAGAATTTTATTTTATATCTTTTGTTATACTATATTTATTTGAATTATATAAAAATATTTCATTATCATAATGATTTAAAATTGTTTTTAAATTTTAAAAACTTTTTAAACATTATCAATATGATATTATTTAATTAAAATAAAAACATAAAAGGAGGAAAATATTAATTTTTTTTTATAAATCTTCCATGAGATCTTGGTTTCAAAATAGCAATTTTTGATCTTCCAGAAAACTTAGTAATAATAGGAATCTTTTTTTTCCTAATTATTTGTTTTACTTTATATTTTATAATTTTCATTGCTCTTATTTTCCAATGATATTTTCCAATTTTTTTATGACAATAAATTTCTTTAAATGATTCTACAATATCTTCAGTTTTTTCATCAGTTGAAAGAGAGTCTGGATAATATGAATTTTCTTTATTAATTTTTATTTGTTTATAAAATAATTCAAACAAAATATTACATTGATTAATTGAATTTCTTATTGATTCAAATGTCTTTCTAAGATAATAATTTAAAAAAAGTATTTGATTTTGATAATATGAAATATTGTTTATTGAAGAATTTATTTTTTGAATAAATCGGTTAGACTCCATCAACATTTTTATGTATTATAAAAGGATAATTGAATAAGTAAATTTTTATTATATATTTTATATATGTTAGTTTGTATTTGGAATCCTTGTGGAGTGTTTAATAAACCATTTTATTAATTAAATATACTAAAAAAATGTAAAAATAATAAAAATACTTTAAAACTCTTAAAAATATTATTTTTGTGATTAATCCAAAAATTATTAGTTAAATATTTATTATATTAAATTTATGTGATGACTTAATTAAATTTTAATTATTAATTAAATTTTTATGTGGTAAAAAAATAAATTTTTTTATTTATTTTTAAATTAATAATTTATGAATTAATTCTCCACAATTAATTAAATTAAAATATAAAAAAAATTTTATACCTTATAAAAATATTTACATAATAAATTCATTAGAAAATAAATAATATTTACTCATTTAATATTTCATTAGCAAAGGCAGTTAATTCTTTCAAATAATTTGGTTCATTTTCATTCAAATTTGATTGATCAATATTCATAAGTGAGTTAACTTCAGTTAATTTTTGATTTTGTTTGATTAAAAAAGAAGTAGAATCATTATTATTTAAATTTGAAATATTTAATTTTGAATTATTTACTTTAGAATTATTTAATTTATTTGTACTATTTACATTTTTTAATTTTAATACCTTTTTATTAGTTAATAATTTATTTTCATTTTCACTTTTAAGAATATTTAATTGATTTCTTAAATTTGAAATTTCAATTGATTTTTCATTTAATGTATTAATACTTAATTTACTTTTTTCTATTTTTCTTCCTAAATCATTTTGAAGATTTATAATAATTTTTTTATCTACTTGAACACTATTATAAACTTCAGAATATTCTTCATCAACTTTTTTAAATTCTTCATTTATTTTATCTCTTTTATTTTTTAATGATAAATTTTTTTCTTTAAGTTCTTTAATAATTTCTTCTTGAGTTAAATAAAAATTTTCATTTTTGATTTTTTCATTTATTAATCCAAAATATTTTTGTCTTATTTCTATTTGTGTTTCATAAATAGCATCATAGTTATCTAATTGTTTATTTAATTCATATGCTTTATTTTTAGACATTTCAACTTGTAATTTTAAATCTTGAATTTTTTTTGATTGTAAATCAAGTTGAGTATATATAATATTATCAATTTGTTCTTTTAAATCCATTACATTTTTTTTTAATTGTTCAAATTTTTCATTTAATCTTTTGTTTTCATCTTTTAATTCTTTATTCCTTGTTTCTAATTGATTTTTTTTTAATTCAAGTGGATGAGGTGATGTTAAATCATTTATATTTATATTATTATATTGGTCTGACATTATGAATAGTAACTGAATTCTATATTATTTAATAAAATAATTTTTAGACACTTTTTAATTAATTATTAATATTTATTATAATTAAATATTATAAATTGATTTTATATTATTTTTGTAAGTTCAATATTGAATTTAATTAGAATTATTTTTATTGTTGAAATAAATAATTGTTATTCTTTCGATAAAATTAAATTAAAAGATTTTTATTCTCAAATATTCAAATATTAAATAAAGAAAGTTCTTTAAAAAAGTCATTTGAAATTATTAATTCATATAATTATTCATAGAAATGTAGAAAAGACAACAAAATTCATTACATAAATAATAAATATCTTTTAATGTAAATAAATAATATAAGAAATATATTTTATATTAAAAAGAAATATTAAATTTTATTGAATTAATAATCTATATATTAATTTATTCATTTTTTGGTCAAAGAATAATAAAAATATAAATTGTAATGAAATAAAAAACAAAAATCAAATAAAAAATAAATTGAAATAATTAATTAATATATTTTATTTTAAATAAATCGAAAATGGGTAATACAAACGTAAGAATTAAAAAAATAATTTTACAAAAATATAGTGTTGTAATATAGAAGATTTTACTAATTTTACTAAATCAGAAATTCCATTTAATAAAATATCAAATCTACCATTAGAAGAAAAAACAAATAATGAATTAAAAACTAATAACACAAACTCAAATAATAATAATAACAACAATTATTTTAAATCAAATTCAACAAACTCAATTCAAAAAACAAGAAATGAAAAAGAAATAAATAACGATTTAGGAATAGTAACAGAATCATTTATAGAAAATCATCAAGCGACAAATATATTAAAATTAATAATAGAAAATAGTGCAACAATACAAAAAGGAGAAATAATAACAATAACTCCAAATGGTTTAACTGGTTCATTAAGAAAAAATAAAACAAATGAAAATGAAGTTTTTTTTGGTTATCAAAGTGATTTAAAAGATTTAAAAATTGATTATTTATTACCACCAAATCCAATTTTAGAAGAAAAAGTAAATGAAGATGAAAATAATATAAAAGAAAGAAATGAAGGAATTTTTTTTAGAATAACATATCATCCTTCAACTCAAAAATATACAATAAAAGATTTAGAAAAAGGAAATGGTACTTTTATAAAAATAACATCTGATTATCTTTTAGTAGAAAATTCTTTAATTAATATTGGAGATTCATATTTAGTTTTTACTTATGTTGAAGATGAAAATGAATCAAAAGAAACAAATTTATTATTAAAAGCATATTCAGGTTCTATTAAATATGAACCTATTATATTTCAAAATAAAATTAAAAAAGAATATTTTATTGGAAGAGGTGAAAAAGATGATGTTGTATTACAAGATAAAATGTTATCTAGAGTTCATTGTATGATTTATTATAATGAAAATGGATGGTTTATTAAAGATGGAAATGAAAATGGGAAACCTAGTACAAATGGTACTTGGGTTTTTGCTTTTGATGAAATGGAAATTATAGATGGGATGCTATTTAAAGCTAATTCAAATTTATTTTCTTGTCATATTCATTCTGATGTAGATAAATATGAATTTTAATTTTTTTATTGAAATTTAATATTAATAAATAATTAAAAGATTTATATATTTATAAAATATAAAAATGAAAATATATAAATGTTAAAAAAATATTATAAATTATATTAACTTGTTTTCACATTAATATTTTAATTTTTTAAAATATATTTTTCATTTTATAACAAATTTTATCAAAATAACTACAAAAAAATTAAAATAAAAATAAAAAATTTAATCATTTTTTAAAAAACTAAAAAAGTAAAAAAAAAAATAAAAAACCAAAAAAAATCATTTTTTACTTTTCATTTTAACATACGACCCAGATTTCTCACTTTCTTTCTTTTCCTTTTTTTCCTTTTCCATCTGTACTAATTTTTCATATTTACTTCCTTTCTTACCATAAATTTTAAATCCATAAATTTTAGGAACATATTTAATAGCAGAAACACCAGGTCTCAATTCAGGAAAAGTTTGTAGGAAAATATGAGGAAATGAACTACCAAAATAAGCACCATCAACATCAACAAATCTCATTCTAGGAATATAAACTTCTTGACATTTAGGACAATAAACTTTAACTCTTGAAATACTTAAATCTTCACTCATTCCAATTGGAAGAACTAATTGTCTATCACATAAAATACGAGGACATGCTCCAAATACATTTTTTAAAAATTTTTCTTTCATCATTTGAAGTCCTTTTGCAGATAAAATAAATCTTGCATGGATTAAACCATATAAATCCATTGCTGATTGATATAAATCTAAAAAGTTTTGATTTCCTAAATCTTCACTTTCTGGTGTGTCTGGGGATAGAATCATTTCTAATGCTTCACTATTTTTTATTGTTTTATTATATATTTTTATTTTACTCATATCTTGGGATTAAACTTTTTAAACCATATAAGTTAAAGGAGTCTGTTATGTAATCTTCGTCTACTTCTACGAAAAAGTCATGACCTTCTAATTCACAAAACCAACTTATCCAACCATCTGAAGATTCATCTTCTTCATAAGGTTCTATTATAGGATTAATTTTTTATTTACCATTGTTCATTGTTTTTTTTTATGTTAATTTTTTTATTTTTAAATAAATTTCAAAAAATATATAATCTAATATTTTTTTAATTATATTTTACTTTTATTGAAAACATATAATTTAATTTTATAAATTATAAATTTTAACTAAAAAATTGAGTGTTCTGTTATAATTAGTATTTTTTCATATTTTGGAATCTAAATTAATATTCAATATTTTTTTAGATTCTTTTTATATCAGAGAGAAATTAATTCTTCCAACTATAGAAATCAAGTAAAATTAAACATAAAAAAATATAGTCAATGTAAATCATTAAAATTCTGCCGCCTATTCAAATAATATTAATTTGTGTCTTTATATTAATGTTAATTTTAAAATCTAAATAAATATAAGACTAATTTTAATTGTTTTAATAATTTTAATGTTGAATATATGAAATAGAATATGTAAATTCCAAAAATATCCTTTAAAATTAATCAATATTAGATTTTCATTTTTTAATAAAACTCAAAATTATAAATTAATAATATTTATAAAATAAAAAAAACTAAAAATAATTCTTTTAAAAATTTTTAAAACCTGATAAGACAAATAAAACAAAAAGTTATACAACAAAACATCCTATAAAAAAATTTACTTCCCACCTTTTTTAGCTTTTAATCTTTGTGCTCTTTGTGCCCTTCTTTTCCTTTCATCTTGAATTGCTTGTTCACTTTTTGGATTTTTAACAGTTTGATCAACACTAATAATAGAACAACAAGCTTCAGTAGCAGAATTCAAAATATTATCCTTTAACATAGTAGGTTCCCAAACAAATTGTACATAAGTATCAATAATTCCTCCTTCAAAACAATTAACA
>JAJJLH010000576.1:0-10995 GCA_023806865.1 Isotricha sp. YL-2021a
CCCAATCCCCAATCCCCAATCCCCAATCCCCAATTTGAATGAATTTAAAAGTAAATAAAAAATTAATCAAAATATACTTTACTTTTTTAAATATTAATAAAAGAATTAAATAAATTAAAAAAATATAAATAATTATTTATCATAATTAATATAAAATCATATTATTTTTTATTTATAAAATAATCCAGTTTTCTTTGATTTAATATTTTGAATTCCATTATCATAAATAAATGTTAATATTTTTAATTTTCTTTCTAAAATTTTAATCATTTCATTATAATCAACATATTCAGCATTTGGATTAGTATTATTTTTTTGTTCTTTTAATTTATTATTAGCAACATTTAATTGAATTTGAATATCTTCAATACATTTTTGAATTAATTGTTGAGCTTCAGTTTTTTTTTTTTGATTTTCAATATATTCTCTATAAATTTTATTATAATTTCTTTTAGTCTTTTCAACTTTTTCTCTTAATTTAGTTAAAGTAGTATAATAATTTTGAGTTTGATTTTGATCAGTTTTATTTATTGAATCATTAATAGGAGGAATTGCTTGAGAAGATGATAATTGTAATTTATATTTTGGATTAAAATTATTAACTTTTCTATTTTCATATGATTCTATTAAAAAATCATTTTTATCTTCTCTTTTAATACTATCATTTAATATTAAATTATAATCATTTTCTATTTTTTTATATGTATTTTTTAATTTTTCTAATTGTTCTTCTAATTTAATATTACTTTTTTTAGTTATTTCTAATTGTACTTTTAAATTAGTATTTTCTTTTATATATTCTTCACATTGATTATTAGTTTGTTCAAATTTTTTAATAATTTTCTCTAATTCACCTTTAGTATAATTCATTCTATCAAAAACTTTTTTTTGTTGTTCAATTTTTTGATTCATTAAATCTTTTTGTTTTAATTCAGCTTCATTAAATTTATAAGTAACTTCTTTTTCCATTTGTTTTCTAGTATATTCAATTTGTTCTCTTACTTTATTTTGTATATCAGTAATTTTATTTATAATTTCATTATGTAAATTTTCAATTTTATTATCTAATTCAACTCCTTTATTTTCATATAATTTAACATTTAAATCAACAATATAATTTTTTAAATTAGTTTCTTTTTTATTTGCTTTTTGAAAATGAATTCCAATTTTTTCATTTAATTCATCTAATCTATTTTGAGAAACTGCTAATTGTTTATTTAAATAATTAGTTTCATTAATTAAATTTTTTTTTGCTAAAAATTCTTCATGATCTTTTAATTTTTTTCCTCTTGGTTTATTTCCTAATAAAGAACTATCAATATACATTTTATTTTATTAAAAATAAATTGATATATATTATAAATTATAAATAAATTTTTTTTTTTTAATTTTTAAATAAATAAAAATGAATGTTATATCAACTGATATGGAAATTACAAGTGAAATGAAAAAAGATGCTGAAACAAAAGCAAAAGTTTTTCTTGGTCATACTGAAATTAATGAAGCTGAAGTAAGTAGACAAATGAAAGAATTTTTTGATAAGAAATATCAACCTAATTGGCATTGTGTTGTTGGAAAAAATTTTTATTCTTCTTTTTCTCATGAAGAAAAAACTTATATTTTCTTTTCTGTTGGACAAATTTCTGTTTTATTATATAAAGTTGGATAATTTTTTTTTTTTTTTCTCTTTTTTTCATTATGAAATTTTGTTTTATTTTTTTTATCTTTTTTTTTTTTGGTTTAATAAGTTACTTTTTTTTATATAAAAATTTTTTTTAATTATTTATATTTATTTAAATTAATGTCAACATATAATCAAAATTTAAATGGGGATATTCAATATTGTGTTATTTTAGATAGAGATGTAATATATTAAAAAAATAATATATAATAAACATTTAAATAGTTTATTCCAATAATTTTTTTTAATTTTGATAATCCTGAAAAAGAATTAGAATATCAATATCATATATATTCTTGTTTAGAAATATTAAAAGAAAAAATCTCTCAAAATAAAAGTTTATATCTTGGTTTGTTAATTCCTTTATTTGATATTGAAAAAGATTTAGGTGCTTATGGTTATTATGGATATAATAAAACCAAAGTTATTATTATTAAAACTCTTGAAGTTGATATAAATTTAGAAAAAAAATTGTCTGATATTTATTTTAAATATAAAGATATGATTATGAATCCTTTTTTTAATAAAAAATTATTAGAAGATGGAAATGATAATAATTTAAAAAATAAATTTATTAATGATGTTGTTAATATTATTAAAAATTAAATTTTGAAAAAATTTTTTTTTTTAAATTAAAATATGAAATATGATAAATTATTATCAAAAATTAATAATTCAAAAAGTTATAATTATGAAAAAACAGAAGTAATACGTCAATTAATTAATTCAAATAAAAAAATATTACAAATAGAAAAATATGAAAATGAATTTATGAATATATATAATAATTATTCAACATTTCTTTTAATTGGTGATATTAATTCAGGAAAAACAACAAAAATTCCTCAGATTTTATATAAATATAATCAAAATAATTTAAAATTAATTCATGTTTTACCAAGAAATTTAAGTATTCCTATTATTGTTGATAAAGTATCAAAAGAAATGAATTTAGAATTAGGAAAAGAAATTGGATATTCTATTTTATTTGATTATAATTATAATCAAAATGAAACTTTTATAAAATATATTTCTGATTATATGTTTATTAGAGAAATTATAAATGATAATTTATTAAAAAGTTATAATACAATTATAATTGATGATTTAAATGAACATTCATTATATATTGATTTAATTGTATCATTATTGGTTTATATTAAAAAAAAAAGAAATGATTTAAAAATTATTTTTTGTAGTTGTACTAATGAATATGATATATTAAGTAAAAATTTTAATAATTGTGGATTATTAATTATTAATGATAATCTATCTACAACAGATGTTTATTATTTAAAATCTCCATGTAAAAATTATATTAAAACAACTTTTGAAACTATACAAATTATACAGAAAGAAAATAATTTATTAAAAGGAGATATATTAGTTATTTTACCAGATGAAAAAAAGATAAAAGAATTAAATACAATATTTGAAAATTCTTCATTTCAAAAAGAATTTATAATTTATAGATTAACTTCTTCTTTAACTTATCAAAATTGTTTAAATATATTTCAACCAATTCCTCCAAATAAAAGAAGAATATTTTTATCAACTAAAAATTATATTAATATAATAAATAATGTATCATTTGTTATTGATTGTTGTATTGAAAATATTGAATATTTTGATTGTAATATAAATTCAGAAATTGAAATTTTAATTAAATCGAGTGTTGAAACTTTAAATTCAAATTCATTAAAAGCTAAAAAAGGAAAATGTTATAGATTAATAACAGAAAATGAAATTGAAAATTTTAATGAAAGAAATATTAAAGAAATAGAAAGATGTGATTTAACAAATTTAATAATATTAATGAAAGTTTTAGGAATTAAAAAAATAGGTGAATTTAATTTTATTTTTGGAATTAATAAGAAAATATTATGTAAATGTTATAATAATTTATTAAAATTTGATTTAATAAATGAAAATAATTTATTAAATAATTATTTTACAAAAAAAATTTTTCAATTACCAATTAATTATAAATATTCAATTTCAATAATATATAGTTCACTTAATCAAAAATTTAATTGTATTTTAGAATTAATTGCAATTATTTCAATGTTATCAATTAAAAATATTTTTTATTTTAATATTTCAAATGAAAAAATAATGATTTCAAAACAAAGTAAAGGAGTTAAAGAAGGTGATCATTTAAGTTTATTAAGTATTTTTAAAATATTTAAATCAATACCAAATAAAAAAGAAAAACAAAATTTTTGTTCTGAAATACATTTAAATTATTTTGCAATGAAAGAAGTAATTAAATTAAGTGAAGAAATAAAAGAAATTTTAATAAAAATGAATATTAATATTAAAAGAAGTGTTGAAAATGATGGTGAAGATATTTTAAAATGTTTTTTAAAAGGTTATCAAATGAATATTGCAAAAAGACAAATAGATTCATCTTATTTAAATATAAATTCTCCAAATCAAAAACTTTTTATTCATCCATCAAGTGTTTTATATACTATTTTACCTGAATATATTATATATGATGAAATAATATTTTCTGATAAATTATATATGAAAAATATTAGTGTTATAAAGAAAGAATGGATTTATGAAGTATGTGAAATTAAATTAAAAGATGATTTAAATGAAAATAAAAATGATGATTTGAATAATAATAAAAAAATAGATAATATTAAAAATGAAAATATTAATATTGTGAAATTTATAGAAAAAAATAAAATTGATGAAAAAAATATTATTCATGAAAATAAATTAGATAATAATTACTTAATTAATATTGAAAAAAAAAATAATGATGATGATAATGAAATGGAAAATATTGCAAAAAATAGAAGGAAAAAAAAAATAAAAAAATAAAAAATATTATATATAATTAAAAAAAAATTATATAATTTAATTTTAAAAAATTAAATATCTTAATGTCAAATAATGAAGAAAATAAAACAAAATTAAATTTAAATGCAAAAGAATTCGTTCCAAAAAATTCTCAAAAAACATATTTAGGAAATCCATCTTATAATTATAATAATAATTATAACATAGATAAAAACATAAAAAATAATACTAATAACCCACAATCAACAAAACATACTCCTCTTTCATTAAATTCAATAGTAAATTTTGATTATACAAAATTACTTTCTAAAAATAAACCTTTTTTTCCAAAAAATTATAATAAATTAGATGGTTTAAAAGAAAAACCAATAATAGAAAGAGAATATTTTATAAAATACCCAAATGAAAAAATAACAAATTTAAAATTTGATTTAAATTATATATTATCATTTGAAAATTGGAAAATTTCAAAAGAAACAAAATTACTTACAAAAGAATTATTAGATCATATAGAAAACTTTAAAATATTTATAATAGAATCAAAAAAAAATAAAAAATATAATAATCAAGAAAAAGTAGAAAAAGATTTTAAAAGAAATGATAATAATGAAGATAATATGAAACAATGGGGTAGAAAAGATATATCAAAAGAAATAGCATTAGCAGAAAAATTTAAAGAAGATTTAGAAGAAGAAAGAAAAAAAGATCCAATTCGTTTTGATTTAACTGCATTATTAAATACATTAACAGTAGATAATTATAATGATATTTCAAATTCAATTTATGATATAATAAAAGATAATGTAGAATATCAAGTTAAATTTTTAGATGTATTATTTATGAAAGCTGTAAATGAACATTCTTTTGTTTTTTTATATGCAAAATTATGTAAAGAATTTGATAAAAAATTACCACAAAGAACAAATAATAATAAAAATTCAAAAAAACAAACTAGTCAAATGAGATCTAAATTATTAGAAAAATGTAAAGAAATATTTAAAATTGATCATAATAAAGAATTTGATAAATATATTACTGTTTCAGATCCTAATGAAAGAGAATTTAAAATGAAAAAATTTATTTTAGGAAATGTTAATTTTATTGCTGAATTAATTAATAATTATGTATTATCTAAAAAAATTGTTTTTCAATGTATTGAAGATTTATTTAAAAGATTTGAAAATATAAAAAATGATGAAAAATTAAGAGTAATAAATTTAGAAGCAATTGTTGTTTTAATGGATAAATTTGGTACTTTATTAAAAAATAGTGAATCAAAAATGAAAAAAGAAGATTTAGATGATTTTAATAAAAAAATAAATGATTATATTAAAAAATTAGATATTGTACAAAAAGAAAGTCTAATTCCAGGATATGTAAAATATAAAATAATAAATTTAATTGAAAGAAAAAAAAATAATTGGATTGAAAGTAAATATCAAAAAAGTATTATTGCAAAAAGTTTAGAACAAGTTAGAAAAGAACATTTAGAAAATCAAAAAAGAAATAATGAAAAAAATGAAGATGATGATTATTATAAATATGATCAAGATGATTTAAATGATAAAATTAGAATTGATTTAAATCATTGGAAAGAATTTATTGATGATGGAAATGATCAAAAAGATTATAATTGGGAAATTATTGAAGATATTTATACAATTCATAAAAATTCAATTGCTGAAATTTTATCTTCTTTTCTTGAAAATTCAATTGATTTTGTTCAAAATAAAAATACTCTTCAATTAGCAAATAATTATTTTAAAGATTTTATTCATTATTATAAAGAAATGTCAATTGATGAAAAAAATGAAATAAATAATAAAACATTACATTTAATAAGAGTTGCTTATGATTATTCTTTAGATAATAATTTAATTGTTGATGTTTGGAGTAATGTTTTATTTTATTTAATTAATTTTGATATTATACAATATAATAATTTAAATCATTTAAAAGATTGTAATGAAGATGGATTAAAATGTATTTTTCATATTTTTAATAAAATTATTCAAATGGATAATAATACTAAATCTAATTTTGAAAATTTAGAATTGGTTAAAGATAATATTAATTTATATAATTCAATTTCTTAATACAATTTTATTTTTTTGATAACTATTGGAAAATTTTATTATATTATTATTTTTATTTATTATTTTTATATATTAAAATATTTTTTAAATAAATGAAAAATTTAATAAATGATAATAAGAAAAATAAAATATATATTTTTCCAAAAATTTTTCCTCCTTTAAATCCAGAAGAATCTAAAAAATATTTATATATATTTAAACAAGATTCTTTAACAAAGGAATTATCTTTATTAAATGATTCATCAAATGGTGATTCAATAAATAAAAATAATATAAACAATGATACTAGATTTGAATTAATTGAAAGTATTATTGAATTACAAAAAGGAAAAAATAAAAGAACTTCTAAATTAAAGAATATAATATATGAATTTATATCAAAAACGGATATTTATGAAAAAATAAGAGAATTTGAAGTTAATTCATATGAAAAATTTATAGAAAATTCAATCTCATTTAAACAATCTAATAATGAAGAAATTATATTTTCTAAAATTCAAGAAAAAATAAATTTATTAATTGAAAATATTAATTTTAATATAATAAAAAAAGGTGATTTTTTAGTTAAAATAAATGATAAAATGAATTATGTTTATTGTTTAGTTATTGGGAGATTAGCTTTGTTAAAACCAATTCAGTTAGATAATTATAAAATAACATATACTGAGTATATTCAATATTTATTAGATTTAAAAATAAAAAAAGAAAATTATTTACTTGAACAAACTTTAAAATTAAATAGTTCGATTTTAAAAATTGAATCATTAAATCAATTTAAACAATTTATAAAAATATATTTTCAAATTCGAATAAATGACAAATTAAAAAATGATATAATTACATTTCCACAAATTGAAGATTATTTAAATCAATATCAAATGAAATTTGAAGAAATAGATTTAAATAAAGAAGAAATGGAAAAAATTTATATTAAATCATTAAAAACTCAAAATAAAAATCAATGGATTGATTATATTAAAAAATCATTTAAAATAAGTACAAGTAATTTAAATTTTTTTTCACCTTTTCAAAAAATTTTTCAAATAAATGATAAATTAAATTTTACAATATTTAGATATGATTTAAATTCTTATTTAAATCCAGGAAATTATTATGGAGATATTATAGAAAATAATTCTATAAGAGCAGAAGAAGATTCATTTTTTGCATTTATACAAAAAGAAATATTTCTAAATATTACATCAGAAAATAAAAAAAAAGAAAAGTTAAAAGAATTATTATTTTTATGGGAAAATTTTATATTTAAAAATATATCTCCTTTGATTTTTGAAAAATATTATTTTCCTCTTTTTAAACTTATTGAATTTAAAAGAAATGATATTTTATATGAACAAGGTTCAGAAATTTTAAATTTATATTTAATTAAAGAAGGACAAGTTACAATTTATTTTTATGGAAATATGATTGATATTTTTAATAAAATTAAATTTTCTATTGATAAAATTATTGAAAAAAATCCAATGAATTTATCAATGTCAGAATTAAATCAATTAAAAATTTTATATTTAAATGATGTTGATTTATTAAAATTAAATAGAAAAGATTCTTTATTTAAAAATGAAATTTTAAAAAAACAAAAATTTGAAATTTGTATTATTGAAGGGAATGTTTTTTTTGTATTAGATGAATTTTTTCTTTCTAATTACCATTTCACTACTTGTAAAGTTTCAACTGAAAAAGCAAAAATATATCAATTAAATGAAAGTGATTTTAATAAAATTATAAAAGAAGAAAAAAATATTAAAACTGAATATTTAAGTTTAGTTTATAATCAAATTATATCAATGATGAAAAGATTATATAATTTAAAAAAAAGTATTATTTCAATGATACATTATAAAATACAACTTGCAAATAATGATATAAAAAATATTGTAGAAGAAAATAAAAAAATTAATTTAAATCAACATAAATTTTCTATTTATCAAAATGAAGAAATTTATAAAAATACAAATTGGAGTCCTTTATTATTTAAAAATGAAAAAAAAAAATTAAAATATAATCAAAAGAGTCAAGATAATTTAATTATTCCAAAAATTCAACCAAATAATAAAAAAGATAAAGATAATAATAATAATATAAATAATTTCAATTCTAGAAAAAGTGATATAACTAATAATGATATAAAATTTACAAATTTGAGATTAAAAAAAATTAAAAAAGAATTCATCAATAATAAAAATGTTAAAACAATGGTTAAAATAAATAATAGTTATATAGATATTAATTCTTTTCAAAATGAATTTTCAAAAGAAAAATATGTATATCAAAAAGAAGAAAATAAAAAAATAATTGGAGTTAATATATTTGATTTAAATAAAAATAATAAAAAATCAAATATTTTAAATAATATAGGTTTTATGGGAAATAAAATTATAAATAAAAAAAAGAAAATAAGACATAGAAGAACAATGGATGGAATTTTAAAAAATATATCACAAACTTTTGATAAAAATTTAATTAAAAATTCCTCAAAAAAAATATTAGTAAATACAGTTAAAAAATATTATCAAAATTTCCAAAATTATTCTTATATTTTAAAATTAGATAATAATAAATTTAATAGAAGTAATTCACTATTAAATATGATTCCAAAAATTAAAATAAATCAAAATTAAAAGAAATAATAATAAATAATAAATAAATATTACAAAAAAAAACTATAAATAAATACAAATATATTTAAAAATAAAAAAAATACATTTTTTTTTTAATAATAATATTTTAAATGTTAAAAAAAATAAAAGACTTAACAAGTATATTTTCAAAAGAAAATGAAAAGGAAACAAAATCAATATCAAAAGAAGAATTAGATAAATATTTCCAATTTAAAAATTGGTTAGATGAAAATGGGGCAAAATACAAAAATACAATAACATTTCCAATATCATATGGTCCATTTGGGATAAGAGGATGTAAGGCAATAAGAAATATAAATGAAAATGAATCAATAATTTTTATTCCTAGACATCTTATGATAATATCAAAAGATTATCCAGAAATAAGTAAAATTATTGATGAAATTGATTTTGAAGAATGTGATTATTCAACTTTAATTTTAACTATATTTTTATATTTAGAAAATAAAAAAGGAAATAATAGTTTTTTTTATCCTTATCTTCAATTATTTCCTAAAAATAATTGTTTTGATTATTGGGATGAAAATAAATTAAATGATTTAGATGATTTAGAAGTTAAAATTTCTATTCAAGATATTTTATATGAATTAGATGATTATTATTCTTATTTAATATTAAATGATAAATTAAAAGATATGAAAAGAAATGAATTTTCTTATTTTTATTTTCAAGTTATTTCAAGACAATTTTATATTGATGATGAATCAAGTGCATTAATTCCTTTAGCAGATTTATTAAATCATAATAATGTAAATATAAAATATGAAATTTATGATAGTGAAAATTTTATTTTTAAATATACTAATCATTTTGGAAATAATAAAATTATTGAACTTTTACCAACAAAAATTTTTGATCCGCCTTTAAATAAAGTTTCTTATAATAGATTAATGCCAATTATTATTAAAAATGATAATAAAAATAATGATAAAGAAAAAAATGATGATAATGATGATAATAATAATAGTAATTCTATTATAGAAATGAATAAAAATGATTATTTTACTATTTCAACTTGTTCAAATCAATCATTTAAAATTGGAGAAGAAGTTTATAATAATTATTGTGATATGAGTAATGAAGAAATGCTTAAATTTTATGGATTTAATCAAATTGATAATATCAATGATTTTTCGATTATTTATATTAAATTTATTAGAGGTGATAAAAAATTTGATGATGTTATGTCAATTTTATTTAAACAAAAATATAAATATACTGCTGACCCTTTATATAATATTTTGAAATTAAAAATTAAATTTAAATCAATTTGTATTGATTTAATAAGATATTTTAGAATGGAATTTTATAAAAAAAAAGGGAATCTTAATGAATATTTTTTATATAAATTTGATTTTAAAATTGAATATGAAATTATTGAACAATGTATTTACTTTTTAGAAAGTAAATTGAAAATTTATATAGATCAACATTCAATTGAAAGTGATATTGCTTATTTAGAAAAAAATTTATATTATGGAAGTGAATTAGATTATATGAAAATTAATGCAGTTATTTTTAGATTAAGACAAAAAATCAATTTTAAAACACAAATTGAACTTTTAAATTCAATTAAAAAAATTATGGATAAACATAAAATTAATAAATATTTAGAAATTTCTGAATATCTAAATGAATTAGAAATTTCTGATGAATTTGATACAAAGGAAAATAATAAAAAGAAAATAATTAAATTTCTAACAAAAGAAAAAAAAATAATGTTATAATGATTTTATTAAATTAT
>JAJJLH010000577.1:0-10975 GCA_023806865.1 Isotricha sp. YL-2021a
CCCAATCCCCAATCCCCACCCCCAATCCCCAAAAATAAAAAAATATAAATTAAATTAAATTAATAATTCAAATTCAAATTAAATATGAATTTTAAAAATTGTTAAATAAAGATAATTATATTAAAAATTAAAAATAAAACATATATAGCTAAATAATAAGTCAAAATATATATTTTATTTTTTTAATAATCTAATTATAATTTTTTATGATATTTTTAATTTTTTAAATTAAAATTAATTCAAAACACTTATTTATAATTATCAAATAAATAAATATTAAAAATAATCTGTATTCGCAATTAGACTTGAATTAAATTTTAAAGAACTAACATCTGATTTTATTTTATTTATAAATTCTGATTTTTGAAATAATTTTTTAAGTTTATATGAATTTTCTTCATATGAATTCAAAGGATCAACAATAAAATAGTTCCTATTAAAATAATTCGAATCATGTGATTTTAAATATTTTCTAATTATAACATTTTTGGCATAATTATTTTTATAATTATTAGGAAAAGGATTACTAAGATTTTTAATGGATATTCTTTTAATATTCCTTTTATTAAATGAAGTTACAGTTTGATACATTGTTGATAAATCAAAATCAGTTACATTATTTCTAAAAGATTTAATCATTTTATCATCACATTTTAATATTTTATTTGTATTATCAAGTAAAATATCAGGTAATAATACAGGTGATTTATTTAAAACACTACTTTTAGATACTAGATTAATTAAAGGATAACTACTTCCAAAAAGAGGAGTTTGATTCTCTTTTTTATACCATAATTCAATTTTTTCTTTAGTAATATATGATTTAGGCTTTAATGATAAGCCTTTAAAATATCCTATAAAAGACTCATTATTTATTATTTTTAATATTTTTTGTTTTTTTTCATTATCTTTTATTTTAGTATTTGTCAAAAATGTTTTTGACATTTTTTAATTTAATATTTTTTCAGAATAAAAAAAGAAAAATTAAATGTTATAAAATCCTTTTTAATTTAAATTAAAAAAATTTAAAAAAAAATGTCAATATTAGTAAAAAATAAAGAATTTCAAAATACAAAATTTTTCATTCGTGAATATAAAGTAGTAAAACAAATAGGAGAAGGTTCATATGCAAGTATTTATAAAGTTCAAAAAGATAATTCAAATGAAATTTATGTTTTAAAACAAATTCCAATAACAGAAGAAGATTTAAATGACACTCAAAATTTAAATGATGATATTAAAAATGAATCATTAATTTTATCAAAAATTCATTCCCCTTATATATTAAAATTTTATGATAGTTTTTTTTATAAAAACTGTTTAAATATAATAACAGAATATTGTTCTGCTGGAGATTTATCAGATTATTTATCAATGTATATTTCTCATAAAAAAAAAATGAGTGAAAAATTAATTTGGAAATTATTTATTCAAATTTGTTTAGGTTTGTATTATTTACATAGTCATAAAATTTTACATAGAGATATTAAAACTAAAAATATTTTTTTAAATGATGATTTTTCAATTAAAATTGGTGATTTGGGAATTGCAAAAATATTAGAAAATACATCATCATATGCATATACATTTATTGGAACTCCTTATTATTTATCTCCTGAATTATGTAAAGATTTACCTTATAATGATAAAAGTGATGTCTGGTCTTTAGGTTGTGTTTTATATGAAATGACTACTTTAAAACATCCTTTTGAAGGGAAAACTAAAGTTGAAATTTATGAAAAAATTATTAATAGTAATTATGAAGGAATTGATAAATATTATTCACTTGAATTGAGAAGAATTATCGATTTACTTTTAATTAAAGATGAAAAAAAAAGACCCAAAATTAGTGATATTTTAACATTAAGTATTATAAAAGAAAAAGCTAAGGAAAATGGAATAAAAATTCCTGAAATTAAACCAAAAAATATAAATAATAATTGCCAGAATAAAAATAATCCAAATATTAATAGTATTAATAATAGTAGTAATGATTTAAATTGTAATATTAGTAATAATAGTAATTTGAATTGTAGTAGTAATTATTTAAATACTAATAGTACCAATAATTTTGGAAATAATAGTGGAAATTATAATAATAATATTAATGAAAGTTTTTCTAAAAATTATAATAAGAAAATAAAAATTTCAACTGTTGAAGTTAATTATTTCAAATATAAAAATGAGAAAAATAATCATAATAAAGAAAATAAACAACAGTTAGAAAGTTCAGGAAAGAATTCTTCTAAAATCTTAAAACAAAATCAAGAAAAATTAATAAATATTATGTCTAAAAAGAAAAATTCAAGTAAAGAAAATAATCAAAATAAGGAAAATAAAGGAAATAAAGAAATTTTTAATTATAATAATATAAATATCAATAATAATTATATTTTGAACAATAATTTAAATAACAAAATTCAATTGAATTTGAATAAAAACCGTATTAATGCATTTAATATTAATCTTAGTCAAAGACCAATTTCAGGAAATGTCTCAAGAAAAAATGAAATTAACTCACAACAATATATTAAAAATTTTTCAGATAATCATATTAAGATTAATGATAATCAAAATATAAATATTGAAAACAAAAATGAAAAATATCTTAAAAAAAATTTAAATATTAATAATAATGAAAATCAGCATAATTCCGATAATAATTCAAATGAACATTATAAAAAGCATCAAATTCATAATATTATTAATTATAATAATAATATTAAAATTCAATTACATAAGAATCAAAATTATAAAAATTTAACTGAAGTAAATGAGAATGAAACTAATAAAAGTACTGAAAATTCAAATTTAAATAATGAAATTAATTCCTCTAAAAATTTATCTAATGTAAGTAATGATTATGGAAAAGGAAAAATGTTAAATAAAAATTATTTAATAAAAAAAGTTGAAGAAAAAAAAAAGTCAAATGTTCTTGATATTATTCAAAAAGTAAAGCAAATTCCACCAATGGCATTAAAAAAAAATATAGAACCAATTAACAATATAAAAATTGAAGAAAGAAATCATAAAAAAATGGATTCTAATAATTTTACTTTAACAGAAAATAATGATATGTTATTATTTAATACAAATGCATCAGAAAAAAATAATTTAAAAAAAAATGAAGAAAAGGTTAAAGTTTTTAATGCTAATGATACATTAATTTATAAAACAGAATCTCAATTAAAAAAAGATACTATTAATTTATTGAATTTAAAAAATAAATATTTAAATTTCTTAAATGAAAGTAAAAATGAAATGATAGAAATATCAAATGATGTTTTTGAAAATGTTTTAAAAATGTATAAAAAATTAGATTCAAATCCAGATAATATTGATAGTATTTATGAGGAAATCCAAAATTATATTATAGAAAATATTCCTCAATATGATGAGAATAAAATTAATTTATATAAAAAATTTAATAAAGCTTTTTCAAATTATGTTTATTTTGAAATTGAATTAAAAGATATTGACAAAAAAATACAAAAAAGAAAATTAAATTCAAAATGGTATATCAATTAATTTTTTTTAATTTTAATATTAGTATATATATAAATATTATATTAATATAAAACAAAAATAAGATTATTTATATAATATGTAAATATATAATAAAAAAATTTTAAAAATTAAATAATTTTTTGAAAAAAAATAATATTAAAAATGTTAGAAAGTTGTTTAAGACATAAAATAATTAGAGATTTCCTTCAAGAATATAATGAAGATAAATGGCCATTTATAGTTCCTACTCTTTTAGAAATTGCAATATTAAATTTAAAAGCTTCATTTAAAACAAATTATTTCTCAGAAGAAGAATTTAAAAATATATTATATGATCTTAAAGAAAATTTATATTCATATAAAAATAAAAATAATTTTAATGAAAAATCAAATAAAAAACCTTCAGATGAATGGAGAAATGGAAAAGATTTATGTTATGAAGATTATGAAATAATTTGTAAAGATAGAAAAAAATATGATGATGAGCCATTTAATAATTTTTATATAAATAAAGATTTTGATTTTTATTATGAAGATGGAAATTATGATTATAATAAAAGAAGAGAAAGAAAATTATCATTTGAGAAAGTAAGAAGAGATAATGATGAAAATAGAAAAAATATAAGAAAAACCAAAAGTAAAATAAAAGAATTAGTTGATTTAGATAAAAAAAAATATAGAAGTAAAAATAAGGATAAAAGAAAGAAACATTTACCAAAAAAAATAGTAAAAAGAATAAATTATGCTATAAGTTATGATAAAGATTTAAAACCTGAAAAAATTGAAAGAAAAATTGATGAAATAAAAAATGAAAATAATATTCAAAAGGAAAAAAGAAAATTTAATAAGAAAAATAATGATATTGAAAGTAAAAATTCCTCTTATGATAATCAAAATGAAATTAATCAAGAAAGTCAATATGCAAATAATAATAGTAATAATTATAATGAAAATTATGATGAAAATAGTCAACAACAATTTTATAATGAGAATAATAATGAATATGGAAATGAATATAATCAACAAAACCAATATTATAATACTGATAATATTCAAGAAAATAATGAAAATGAACAACAAGAGAATTATTATGATAATAATAATCAAAATTACTATAATAAAAAACATAATCAATATAATGAAAATAAGAAAATTAATAATAATATTAAAAATTATAATTATAATGAAAAAAATAATGTAAATTATAATGAAGATAATGATGAAAATTATAATGAGGGAAATAATGAAAATTATCATGAAAACAATAATGAGAATTATATTGAAGAAAATAATAACTATATTGAAGAAAATAATGATAATAATAATTATTATAATAATGAAACTTATAATAATTTAAATTATGGAAATACTATTCAAGATAATAATAATAATTATAATAATAATAATAATAATAAAAATTTAGAAAATAATCCAAATAATAATTTCAATGACAATCAAAATCAACAAAAATTTAATAATGTTATAAATAATAATAATCAAAATCAATATAATTATAATGAAAATAATAATAATTTCAATAATAAACAAAATTTAAATCAAATACAAAATAATCAATTTTATCAAAATAATTATCCAAAAAATATTAATAATAAAATTAATCAAGGATATAAGGGAGAAAATATTAATTCAATTACAAATGAAGTTAAATATGATATTCAAACAAACAATCAACAAACTCAAAATACAAAAACATTTTCTCCAAGACTAAATATAAATAATATGGAAGAATATTCTTTTAAAAATGGTTCACAAAACAATATAAATAACACAATAAATAATAACACAATAAATAATAATACAATAGGAAATAATAAAAATGGTATAAATAGCCAAAATTTAAATTCTATAAATAGTAATAATAATTTAAGTACTGCCAAATTTGATGATAGTATGAATGAATTTCAATTAAGTCAAATGACTAATATTAGTGAAAGAACAAAAAATTTATTTCAACAAGCAATGGAAAATTATGCCCCTGAAAGTAGTATGAGTACTAATAAAATGGGTCTAAGTAATATGAATAATAATTTTAATTAAAATTAAATAGAACAATAAAATATTACTTTTTTTCAATTTATAATAAGGTTTTTTTATTATATTATTTTTTTATTTTTTTATTTAATTATATTATTTTCTTTTTATTAAACTTTATTTTACTAATTCTTTCTTATGATATGTCTTTTAATTATAATTTAAAAACTTTGTTTTTCAAAAAGCAATTTAATTTAATATTATTTCAATATCTTTCATATTTTTCATAAATTCTATTTGTTCATTTGTTAAATAATCATTCATTAAAATTGGTATTTTAATTATTGAGTCATCTTTATTTTTTTTTTCTTTAATTATATAATAATTATTTTCTAAATGTTTTTGATAATTTTGTAATAGTTCTTCATATGTTTTAAATTGTTCATTTTTAAATATAAAAAATGTTAGAACTACTTTTCTAAATAAATCATCATTTTTTGCAACAATTTTAAAATTATTTCCATTAAAAACATCCATCATTCTTTTTTTAACTACACCAAACTTTTCTTTTAAATTTTTATCTTCATTTATAGCAATATTTTTTATAAATTCATCAATATCATTTATATCATTTTTATTAACTTGGAAAATGATTTCATTAAATGTATTAAAGTCAAAAGTAATTTTTTTAAAAGGAAATTTCCAATCAATATTCTCTGTTTTTTCAAGAGTACAATTATGTAACTCAATTTCATTTTCTTTTTGAAATTTTTGAAATAAGAATGACTTAATCTCACAATTTCCATAATTAATAATTGAATTTGTAATAAAATTTTCATTTTCTAGTTTAATAGAAACTGCATTTCCTTTAAATGTTATTGTTTTAATATTATTTTTTTCATTTAATATTTTTTTCAAAGTATCAATAGTTTTATTATATTGTTCTTTCTGTTCATATAATTCTTTATTTTCTTCTAAATAATATAAACTTATTGTTAAATTTGATAAATTTGTCATTGTTTGTGATGTTTCAATATATGAATCTCTAATATTTAAATCTACAATTGATTGAGGAATATGAATATTATTTTTATCATTAATTCCTTTCAATTTTAGTTTTGTTAAATTTGGACATTTTTCAATTATTTTATTTGTCAATTCCGATGAACAATTATCAAAATAAATTTCTCTAATTAATTCAGGACATCCTATTTCAATTTCAATTGGTTCTTTAAAATTTGATAATTTTAAATAATTACATTTAAAATTTTTATTACTAATTAAATGTTGAAAATTTTCGAGCTTATTGAATTTTTTTTTTTGTTTATTTCCATCATCTTTTTCATTTTCAATATCCATCTCATTTAATAAATTCTTCTCCAAATAATTATAATCAAAATGGAAACTAAATTTTTCATCCTTTTTATATTCATAATTAATTATTCCACAATAATTAATAACTAATAAACTTATCTGATTTATTGATATATGTATATCATTATCAAAAATATTTTCATCATCTCCATCAATAATACATAAAGTTGAGTTTTTCAATATTAAATTTTTAATATTTAAAACTTTTTCCTGTCCTATTTCTTTATTCACTAAAATTACTTGATTGTTTTTTATTTTCATATAATAAAATAATTGTTGATTTTTATCATCTAATATCTCTAAGGATAAATTTTCAATTTCTAAAGATTGTAAATTATCATTTAAATTTTCCAAAAATCCAAAAAAATTTTTAATTTGTTGATTTGAATTTATTTTAAAATTTTGAAAAATTAAAGAGTTAATACTTTTATTCTCATAAAAAAAATCATTTAAATTTAATTTTGAAAAACAATATAAAACGTCATTAATTTTTATTTCAATTATATTTTTACAATCTAATTTTGAATCATTATCAAATAACAAATTACAAGAAATATATAATTTTAATTTTTTTCCTTCATTTTCATTCCTAATTATATCAATGACATTTTTAATATTCTTAAATTCAATTTGTTTTTTGAATGATTTAAAAATGAAACTTAAAGTCAATTCTTCCTTAAATTGAAATTTAATTTTTTCTAAAATATTAAAATTATTTGGAAATGAAAAAACTAATTCTGATTTATTTGCATCTAAATATAATGTTTTTCTTTCCCCGTCATCCATTTCAGATGGTTTTATATTTTCTGAAAGTACAACTTTAGATTCTTTTACATGTTCTTCTTGATTTGAGGGATAGGTTTCTATAATATATATCATTTTTAAATTTTTAATAATAATATAAATATTAATTATTTAAATAGCATAAATTGGAATATAGATTTTTGACTATTTAAAAAAATAAAAAAGTTTGGATTATCTATTTTTAACATTTAGATAAATATTATTAATTATAGTATTACCTTCAAAACAAAAAAAGTAATGTATAATTTATAATAAAAATTTTTTTTTGAATAATTTTTTAAAAAATAAATTGATTTAATAATTAAACTAAAATTACCATCCATATTTTTTATTATTTTTTAATATTTCCAAAATACACTTATATTTTTTTATAATAATTAATTTTAATTTGAAGTTTTTTTCCTATTTTCGAAATCACATTTGCATAAAATCCAAATTTCAAGATGAATTAATATATTAATAATCCAAAATTTTTTTTCATTTAAAAATATTTAACTAAAAATTGTTTTTATTTTTATAAAATTAATTTTAAAGCATTTTTTACATTAAATCATTTCTCATTAAAAAAATAAGAAAAAATTTCAAACTTTTTATTTAAAATAAATAATCATTTATTGAATATAACAAAAATTACAAAAAACTTAAAAACTTCAAAATATAAAATAAAAAATATTAAAATTAAATATAATTATCAATATAAAATTCATTTATATTTATTTTATTTTAAAAAAGAAAAAAAACTATTTATTTTAATAATGCCTTTTTCCTTTCCTTTTTTTGATAATTAAATTATTATATAAAATTTTTCATCAAAAAATTTAATTATTAATATTTAAATATAATAACATTTATTTTTTCATATTTGGAAAAAACCTACAATTATAATTTGAGTAAATTTTATCATTAAAATTTCTATAATTTTCAACTGGATTATCTAAATCGTTATGATTAATATCAAAATTGTTATTATTTGAAATTATTTTTTTTTGATATAAATTTAAATTTATTGGACTTTGATTTCTAGCAGATAGGAATTTTTTATTATTTTCAATTTTATTTATTTTTTGAGAATGAGGAATAGAATTTTTTTTCATTCCATATTTAAAATTATTAGATATTTCAAATAATTCTTGTTTTATCTTTGTAATAAACTCAAAACAATGATTTGATTCATTTTGTTCATTGTTTTCAATAAAAGAATTAATTTTTTGAAATATTAAAATATAACTTTTTTGAAGAGATTCTAATTCTTTATTAACTTTTAAAAAATTATCATTTAAAATATTATAATTTTTAATTAGTTCATTTAATTGAGTTTCAAGTGTAATATAATATTTATGACTATTAGCATATAATTTATAATTTTTATGAATTTTTTCAAGTTGTTCTAATACAGATTCTTTTTCTAATATATAATTATTTTCAATTTTTTTTTGAGTTTTAATTAAATTATTTATTTTTTCATTTGCCTTAATCACAAGTTCTTTTAATTGTTTATTTTTTTTAATTAAATCTTCAAAATTATCTTTTTTATCATAAATAAAATTGTTTGGGTCTAAACTTTCAGAATTTAATTCAATATTTATTAAAGAATTATTCGTAGAAGGATTGTTTTCTAAAATATTACTATCCCAAAAAGAAGATAATTGTTCTATAAATCCATTTGAATTATTATCCCTACAATGATTATTTTTTTTATTACTATTATTTTGGCTTCTTGATGTATAATACAATTTATTTTTATTTTCTAAATTTATATTCTTTTTCATTTTTAAATTTTTAAAATATATAATTCACTTAAATAAATAATAAAAAAAATTTTCATTTGGAAAACGAAAAAACAATTAATATAATTGAAAATAATTCATCAAAAATAAAAATTAATGCAACTATTAAACATATTTTTATAGATAATGAATTTCAATAAAATTTTATTTTTTTAATTTTTTTCTTTTGAATTTCTTAAAAAAATAAAAAATCAATCTTCTTTTCTAATATTTAAATACAATTATGAATAAAGAAATAAATATAAATTATAACACATAATTTTACATAAATATTTTATTTTATTCTAATATAGTAGATTTTTTAATTCTAATAATAAAACTATTTAAAAATTAATTAAACTAATTTAAAAAATAAAAAAATATTTAAAAAGAATAAGTAAATTAACTAAATTTAAAATGGAAAATAATAATATAATTGAAGAAGAAAATAATATCCAACAAAATAATAATATAGAATCAAATAATAAAATAGACTTAATTAATCATAATTTAGAAATTAATTATAGCCAAAATAGAGAAGAACAAAATAATAATATAGAACAAAATAATTCAAAACAAAATAATAATTCAGAATTAAATAATAAATTATCTCTTAATAATAATCAAAATAATATAGAACAACAAATAAAAAAAAATAAAAGAAAAAAATAGATTGATTATTAAAAGATAAAAGAACAAAAAAAAATTAAAGTAGATTAAAAAATTTTTTATCATCATCATTAGTTTTATCAACAAATAATATTGTATTTAATAAAAATAAAGAATATTTAATTCCATATTTGTTTTTAATATTAGGAACAATTATTTTTATTCATTTATTAACATTTATATTTAGTAAATATTTTATTGTTAATATTTATTTAATAAGTTGTGTTGCAATTTCTGAAATATTTTTTTCTTTAAGTTATTTTTATTATGAAAAATTAAATGAATCTGAATGTTTTAATTATCATTTTCAATATATTAAACCTTTACATATTTATAGTATTTGTTTAATTTTATCTAATTTAATTATTATTTTTATACCTTTTTTATCTGGAACAAATTTAAATAATTTTATTCATTATCATAAAATTAATTTTATTTTTACTTATATTTTAATTACTATTCCTTGTTTATTTGCAACTTTTTTTGAATTATATTCTTTAAAAATTGATGGTCATATGAAATTAAGAGACATTAGTGAATTAGTGAACATGTGAATTTATAATCTTTTAAAGTTTTAAGAATTAAAATTGAATTTATCAATATTAATATGATTTATATAAAACCAATTTTAAATACTAATAAACTTAATTTAGAACAATTTGAAGAAAGAAAAAAAAGAAATATCTCCAAAGGAAAACAAATAATTCCACATCAATTTTTGAATTCATTATATTATAAATTTTATTATATTGATTATTAATATTAATATAATAATTTTAAATAATAATTTTATTTTATTATGTTTCAAATTTATTAAAATAATCTATTTTAATATTAACTTCCCAGTAAAGATAATTTCTTCC
>JAJJLH010000578.1:0-10959 GCA_023806865.1 Isotricha sp. YL-2021a
TGTTGATTAGGATTTGGTGTATAATTCATTCCATAATTTGGATTATTATTATATTGAGTTGACATTATATTATTATTTAATTTAAATACTATATATTCTAATATTATATTATTCTATTATTTTTTATTTATTTTGTTTATATTTATTTTTAGTTTATGATTATGTTATTGATCTGATTTTTTAATTGATTTTTTAATTTATCTAATTTTTCTAAATTATTTTCACATATTTCTTTTATTAATATATTATAATTATCTTCTCCTAATTCACTAATTTTAGAAATTTTATCAAAAATCAAAAACAAATTCCCAAAAATATTTTTTATTTCCCCATTTTTATTAGCAATTTTAATAATATCACTATTATTACCATTATATAAAATTTCTTCATAAGTCAATTTCGAAATTTTTTTCCTTTTAGCTTCATTTCTAAAATCCTTTAAATAATTAATAATAGCATCAACATTATAACCTTTAACTTTTAATTTACTAAAATCAATATTTTCTAATTTATTCAAATCATCCTTATTAATAATAGCTCTCATCCAAACATCATCAACAACGAAATTTTTATCATCATCCTTTTCTTTTTTTTCATTATCATAATTAAATTCTTGTTTTAAATAATCTCTAAAATCAAATTTATTATCTAACCAACTTCTATTATTTTCTAAATTAGCAATTTGAAAACTTTCTTGTGTCATAGTGAACATAACTCTCATATGATTACCTAAGAAAACAACAAATAAAATAAAACCAAAAATTAATGTAATAATAGGATGTGAGTCTAAAGTACTTGACCAAATATCTAATAATAAATCACCTAAAGTTGCAGCAAAAAGTGTTAAAAATCCTCCTTGGAAACCATCATACCATTTATCACTATGACAAAAAATTATTATATGTAAAATTGTAAATCCTGAAAATAAAAGAAGAAATGTAATTAATAATCCTTGATATTCTTTTGTACTTTTACTTAATGTGTTATAGAATAAATAATATTTTTTATCACTTTGAAAATAATATGCTATTGAAATATATGATATTATTGATGAGAAACCAAATAATATTTGGTTTATATTATTTAAAAAAGGTATTATTATGTATGTTAAACCACCTAAGAAATTTAATATTGAAGATATTAAAATGGAAAATAAGAATTTTGGGAAAAGACTTATTATGTCTTTTAATGATATTTTATCCCAAATGTCTTTTCCTGTATTTGTGTATATGTCTTCTATTGAAAAGTTGTAGTCTATATTTTTTATTTTTTTTTTAATGTATATTACTATTTTGAACATTATTAAATATTTTTTTGATAGAAATATTATTTGTAATATTGAAAATATTATTAATATTAAACTTAGAAATGAATATGAATTTGAAAATCCTTTTTTAAATGATTCTATTGTTATTAATTTATTTGGACAATTATCAAAATAAAAAATAGGAGTAAATGCAATTTTTGCTATTCTACTTGTATCATATGATAAAACAATAGAAACTTCTTGACATACATCATCTTTTAATCTATCATAATCATATACTAATTCAATAGAAATTTCTTTAGTTAATGATAGAAAAGTTCTAATTATTGTAAAATTATATTTAAAATATTCTTTAATAGGATTTACTTTATTATTAATAATATCAATTGAATAAGGCCAAGTTACATTAGGAAATTCACTGAAAGAAATATTTTTTGCATTTTTTCTATATGTAAATTGAAATTTTAAATTAGTATCATTTTTATAAGTAATATTATAAGCAATATATTTATTAATATTAAATATAGAATTTATTAATTTATCCATATGTTCAAATAAGTCTGGTAAAGTTGTAAAATAATATGTTCTTGGGTAATTATCATTTGGATCTTCTGCATTTTCAAAAAAATAAAAAACTGATTGAATTGAACGTGTTTGTTGCATTAAATTATTTAAATTCTGATCACCTTTTAATATTATTATTGTTATTATTAATGTAGATAATATATGAAGGAAAAATATATATGGAAATTTACCAGTTTTATAAAATAATTCTAAATCATTTAAAACTAAATTATCTTTTAATTCATCATATTTTGCTAAATTATTTAATTGTTCTTCATTTTGTTTATTTAATTCATTTTCATTATCTTTTTCCATATTAATAAAAATTAAAAAAAAAAAATCATAAAATTTTAAAAAAAAATATTATTATTTTACTAATGGAAATAATAGATGAAAATGGTAATTTAATAAAAGTCCCAACAATAAACCCTCTTCATCCAATTGATAGATTCAAGACCCAATCAAAACTAGCAAAATACCTAAACAAGCATTTTATAACTCAAATGGACTATTATACAAACGTAAGAAGTATTCCATCAATAATAATCTTAGCATATCTCCTAGGAAAAAATTTAAACTGGTATTTAAAATTAGAAGTACTCCTCCACATATACATAATAATATATCGTTATATAAGATTTTGGATAGAAAGATGGTTAATGTTTCTAATTGATATATGTTACATTGGAAATTACTTATTATTTTATATAATATTATTTAATGATAATAATAGAGATTTATTCATTGCTGAATATTCAATTGCTTCTGGAATTATTTCTTTAGCTGTTGTCGTTTGTGATAATCAAGCTGATATTTCTAATACTGATTATTTATCTTCTTGTTCAATTCATGTTCTTCCTTTTATGACTGTTTGGGCTATTAGATGGAAACATAAATTATATCATAATGATATTTTTGAAGGAAGTACTTTAGTTAGTATTGGGGATGTTAGTTTTAAATTTGATGATACTTTTTTTAAGTTGATTAAATATCCTTATTTTATTTGGTTTGGTTGGGCTATTTTTTATTTTATTATGAATGCTAAAGTTTTAAGGAAGTTTGCTTTTAGTAATTATTATGAAAGTGCTGTTGGAGATTTTTATAAATCTGATTTTTTACCTCAACTTTTTGGGGATCATAAAATTTATACTGTTCCGAAATTTTTGTTAATGCATTTTATTTTTTTAATTATTGTTACTCCACTTCCAATTTTGAATTTTTATAATTTTTATTTTAATACTGCTTATCTTATTTTTATTTTTATTTTCCTTGGTTATAACCAAGCAAGAAAAACAAAAAAACAAGTAATGGAAATTGTAAAAAATGCAGAAAAAATAGAATAAAAAAAAATTATATAATTTTAATTTTATAAAATTTATTTTATTATAATATTAATAGAATATTTAAATATTTAAAAAAATAACTTAAATATTATTTTTTTTAATAAAAAAAAATTAAAACAAAAACCTTCTATTTATTTCCAATATTACTTCCATCAATAACAACATTATTAACATTATTATTAACAATATTAACTTTATGATGTTCAAATGGATTTCCCAATCCTCCATTTCTAAAAGTAGCATCATACATTTGTGTAAAAATCCCAGTAAACTTTCTAAATCTTTGTGGATTATCATTAAATAATTTAGCATAATCTTTATTATAATTAGGTCTATAAGTATAATTCAAATCAGCATATTCACCAACACCTTTTTGTCTATTATTATAATGTTTATTTATAATAGAACCATTTTTAATATTTGGTTCATTTTTTAAAGGTTGAAAATTAATAATATTATAATTAACTGATGGTCTATTATTAACTGTTAAAAAACCATTGTTTGCACTCCAACCATTTTTACTTTCTATTTGTGTTGAATATTCTGCTTTCATTTTTAAAAATGATTCATTATCTTTTACTTTATTTATTTTATTATCTCTAATTCCTATATGATCAGTTTTTAGTGAATATGAACGATATTCTTCTGGTTTTTTATTTTTATAATTAGGAGGGAAATAATATTGTTTAAATTGTTGTTGTTTTGGTAATGTTTCCCAATTAATTGGAGGAGTGGTTGTTCCTAATGCCCATTTTGATGTTAAAGGTCTTTGATTGAATTTGTAATTTATATTATTTGATTTGTTATTATTATTAATGTTATTATTATTTATTATATTTGAATTTGAACGATTATGATTTTGTTGATTTGGGAAATTTATTGCTGAATATATGTTTCTTCTTTGTAATGGTTTTATTATGTCATGATTTATAAATTCTATAAATGCTTGTTCTGGTTTTTGTCCTATTTTTGATATGTTTTTTACTTTATGGTCTGTTAATGATAATGATGGAGTTTTTGTGTTACGGGTACCTGTTGTTGTTTTTGGTCTTTGTGACATAAAAATTAAAATATGTTTTATATTTAATTAATTTTAATTTTTATTAATTTTTTATATTTTTTGTTAAAATGGGGAATTTATGTAAATTTTCTACTCCTGAAGTTGGAAATACAAATTTTGAAATGATAGATAATAATAATAATGATTTATATGATGATATTAAAAATTTTACATTTAAATCAAAAAATCCAATATCATTTGGAAATAATATGAATAATAGATATAATAATGAAAATGAAAATAATATAAATAATGAAATAAATAAAAATGAAAATAATATAATAAAAAATGAAATAAAAGAAGAACCAACATCAGAAAAAAAAGAAAAAGAAATAGAAATAATAGAAGAAAATAAAAAATTAGAAAATGAAGTAAAATCACCACATTTAAAACTAGATTATAATAAAGAAATATTTGAATTAATAAATAAAATAAGACAAGACCCATCATCATATGCAAAAAAAGTAGAAGATGCAATTCAATATATAAATGAAGTAAAAGAAACAGTAATAGATAAAAAAACAGGACAAGAAAAAGAAATAATAAAAAGAACATTTAAAAAAAAATTAAAAGTTGCTTTAACAAGAGGAGAAATTGCTTTTAGAGAAACAGCAGATTTATTAAGAAAAAAAAAACCAGTTGAACCATTTATTTTTAATAAAGATATTCTTATTCCTCTTCCTAATACAATTGAAGAAATGAAAGATCCTAATTTTTTGAAAAATCAAGCAGAGGAAAAAAAAAATAATTCAAATTTAGAATTGTATTTTAAAGATTTAGTTAAAATTCCAGAAATTTCTGTTTTATTAATGATTGTTGATGATAATGGAAAAAATTCTGGGAAGAAAAGATATTGTTTACTTAATGATAAATATAAATATATTTCTATTAATAGTAAATTTATTGATAAGAGTTTTATTGCTTATTTTTCTTTTGCTAAATAAATTTTTTTTTTGAGTTTTTTTACTTTTTTAAAAAATAAATTCTTAAGTTTAATTTTTTATTTTTTTTAAATTAAAATTGTTAAATAGTTTTAAACATTTATCAAATGGAAGATAAAAATGAGATTAATTTAAATTTTGAGAATGATTTTATATTTGAAAAAGTAAATTATGATTATTTAATATATAAAATTTAGTTTAATGAAGATGAGAATATTCAAAATTTAAATTTTGATAATATTCAACCAAGTAATTATTTTTTTTTAATTAATAGTTACTTTTGAAAATGAAGAAAATGATAATGATGATGATAATTTTAATAATCAAACTTTAGATTTAACTAATAATGCGATTGTATATGATAGTGAAAATAATGAAACAAATGCTTCAATTAATTTAAATGAATTTTCTTTTTTTGAAGAAAAAAATAATAAAATAGAAATAACTGAATTTGATATTAAAATACTTAAAAAATATATAATTAAAGAAAAACAAAATTTAGAATTTGATATAAGTAATAAACTTAAATATAATAAAAAAAATTATTCTGAATTAAATTGTGAACTTAATTATATTAAAGATAATATTGAAAATTATTTTCCAAAACCAATTATGAAAAGGAATATAAAAGAAAAAAAAATGGAAAAAATGAGAAAAAAAGATTCTATTAATACAAATTCAAATAAATATATAAAAAAAGAAGATAAAAAATTATTTGATTATGAAGAAGAAGAAGGATATGATACAGATAATTAAATTTATTTTTTTTTAATAATTAAACTTTTAAATATTATAAATTAATATAATCTATATTTTTTTATATAATTTATATATTGATTAACTTTAATTTATTATTTTAAAAAAAAATTTATTTTATTTTTTATCTTAAAAAAATATTAAAAAACATTTATTATAATTGGAAAAGGATTTTTTTCAAGATTGCCACAAGAAAAAAAATAAAAATCCCATATAAAATAAAATAAAAATAACAATATTAAACTACATTGATAAATTCATAAAAAAATACATATAATTCAAATGAAAAATTTAAAAAATCATAAAAAAAAATAAATCTTTTAAAATAAAAAAATATATTTTCAATTACCACCTGAAAAATTATATCAGTAAATTATTTTTATTTTCCATTAAATCAATATTTAATAACGAATCAATAATAATAATAATAAAAATAAAAAATATGAACAATCCATACCAAGATGTATCACTTTTATTAACAAATTCATATCTTCTTCAAAAAATTTCAGAACAAAATAATCAAAATCAACAAAATTTTCAAAATCAAATACAAAATAATCAAAATAATCAAATGAATTACCAAATGTTACCAATAATTTATCAACCAAATTCATTTATTCAACCACAATTAATATATAATCCAAATATTATTCCTCCTAATCAAAATTTCCAAATTTTAAATAATCAACAACAATTTCTTTATTATCCTATTTTACAAACAAATAATTTTCCAAATCAAAATTTAAATTCAATTCCAATATTTACTCCTCAAATAAATAATGAAACAAATCAAAATATTTCTTTTTATCAAAAAATAGAAAAAAATAAAAATTCTCCAATTTCAGCATCACAACTTTTTTTATCAAATTCAAATCAAAATAATCAAAAAGAAGAAAAAAAAATAATATTTAACCCAATAATAAAAAAGCAAAAAATGGAAAATGAAAATGATTTAAAATCAAATCAAAATGAATTTACCCCTGAATCAAAAATTGAAAATTCCAAAAATGAAAATTTAGACAATTCCAAAAATGAAATAATAAAAAAAGAAGAAAACAAATTTTTAACTCCTGAAAATTTAATAAACGAAATAAACATCCATCAAACAGAAGAAGGGAAAATAAAATATTATCGTTGTACATTTAAAGACTGTAACAAAGTATTTCCAAAAGAATGTAATTTAAAAGATCATATAAGAACTCATACAGGTGAAAAACCATATAAATGTTCCTTTATAGGTTGTAATAAATCATTTAGTCAACATGGTAATTTAAAAAAACATGAAAAAGTTCATATAGGTGATAAAAAATATTTTTGTGATTATCCAAATTGTGGAAAAAAATTTAGTGCTAGTTACAATTTAAAAATACATTATAGATGTCATACAGGTGAAAGACCTTATAAATGCTCATTTCCAAATTGTGGAAGAGCATTTTATGATAAAGGAAATTTAAAATATCATGAAAAAACTATGCATATGGCAGAAAATTTAGAATTTCCTTTTTCTTGTGAACATATGGGTTGTAATGCTAAATTTAAAACTGCTAAAGAAAAATTGGAACATCATGATCAAATGGAACCTGATTGTTTAATTGAAAGAAGAGAATTGATTAAATTATTACAAAAATATAAATTACTTTTAAAACATATTATTAAAGAAAAAAATATTGATGTTGAAAAAAATGATGTTATTAAAAATTTAAAAGGTGTTTATGAAGAAATACAAAATAAATTAATTGATTCTCAATTGTTTGTTCATTATTTAGGAAATGATTTTTATAGTGAATGTTTAAATGTAGAAGATGTTAAGGATGAAGAAAAGGAAACTGATCAAGGGTCGAGCAAAGCTGATTAAAGTTTTTTTCTTTTGTTTGTTTGTTTTTTTTTTTGGTTTTTAATGTAATTTTTTTATTGTAATTATTTTTTTAATTGATAATTTGATAATTTTATTTGAAATTATTTTTTATTTTTAATAATAATTGTATTATTTAATTCCAAATATAATTCATTTATTTTAATTATTTTTTTTACAAATGGAAAAATTTCATTATTTTGAAAAGAAAAGAAATTAATAGATAATTTAATAATTAAACATAAAATTTAAATATATTCATTTATTCAAAAATAAAAAAAGAAGAGCATCAAATCCTCTCATCATAATACAATAATAATACGAATTTTAATTTTGACAAAAAATGAGCATTATTTATTTTTTTTATCATCTTCAAAATTTTCAACATTCTTTAAAGGTACACTATCCTTTTCCCCATATTTTTCATCAGGATGTTTGTCAATAAACTCTTGTTCATTATCCTTAGGATTAAAATCCTTAACAGGAGAAGGATCAACCCATCCTTTATTCAAATTCAAATCAGGAGTACTAATATGAATATTTTTCAAATGATCATCAATCTGTTCCAAAATACTATTAAGATACTCAGGAGTATTTACATTCTCCATATTAGAAACAGGCATATTTAATTTATATTCAGGATAAAAATATTCTAAATAATCATGTTTAGGCATATCATCATCTAATTCAATATCCAAAGCCAAAGCAGCTTCATTAGTCCAAGCTCTAGGAACATTCCTTAAAGTATATCCTCCTCCACCAAGAAGCATAAAAGGAATTCCAAGTGTTTTAACGTGTCTAACACCAATACTATGTCCTTTAATAGATAAATTAAAACAACCTAATCTATCTCCACTTAAAGAATCTGTACCACATTGTAATACAATAGCTTCAGGTTTGAATTTTTCAATACAATTATTAACTGTACTTTGGAAAATAAATTCAAAACTAGTATCATCCATACCTTCATAACAAGGGAAATTAACAGCATAATATTTACCAACACCAGCACCAATATCATTAATACTACCAGTACCAGGGAAATAATCACCAAATTTATGAAAAGAACAAGTAAGAACACGATCAGTACAAAAAAAAGCTTCTTCAACACCATCACCATGATGAACATCAATATCAATATACATAACTCTCTGATGTCTTGTTAACAATTCTAAAATTGCAAGAACACAATCATTTAAATAACAAAAACCAATAGCTTCACTTCTCTTAGCATGATGTAAACCACCACACCAATTAATACTAGTTTTAGACCATCCTTCATTAATGAAATGTGCTCCTAAAACAGAACCAGTTCCACTCATACGACAAAAATCACCTAAACCATAAAAAATAGGACAATCATCTCCTATACTGTAATAGAGAAGTTGTTCTTGCATTTGATTCATGTTTTCTGGGGTTACTGTCATTAGAAAATTTATATATTCGTCACTATGAAAATTTGTAAAATCAATTTTTGATGTAAATTCTGGATGATCTTCTGGAATTATACGATTAAATTTTGGGAGGATGTTGTATGCTCGTAACATTTCGTGAGTCATTTTCATTCGAAGAGGTTTCATTGGATGGTAGGGACCGTAGTAGAAGTTACCAATTTCTTTGTTAAAGTAATAGGCGACTTTACTCATTTTTTTTTTTTTTTGAATTTTATTTTTTATTTTTTTTTTTTGAGGATAATTTTTTATGTATGTTCTTTTTGTAATTGATTTTTAATTTTTTTTATTTATTTATTTAATTATTTTTTTATAATTTAATTAAAAAAAAACAGTTATTTAAAATATGAAAATTTTAAAATTATATTTAAAATAATAATATTAAATCAATCATACTATTTATAAAAATAGATATCAAACTATCTATTTAATTTATATTCTAATTTACAAATCTTTATAACCTTTTAATAAATTTCCATGTTTTAAATATTACCATTTTCTTCACAAAACTCATAAAATCAAAAAAGAAAAAAATACGTTTTGAACAATCAAATTTAAAAATAAATCTCCTTATTTTCATAAATAAGACTTTTAATATCATCAAACAATTCACTTTTACTATTTTCAATATTAGGAACAATACTTTCAAAAATTTTCAATCTAGGTTTTTCAAAAAGAGTTTTAATATTTTCAACATTTTCCAATTTAGAAAGAGTTTCCATAGTTTTACAATAACTCATATTTTTATCATAAGGATTATTAATAATATTACTTTTTAAAGCATGAGCAAATTGACATCTATTACCATAAGGGCAAAAACCATAAGTATAAAATTGAACACATTTCTTACTTCTATAAGCAGTTGAATTAGTAACTTTTGATCTTAAATTTTCTTTCCCATGTGCATAAGCGCAATTATCACCAAATTTACAAAAACCATTTATTTCATAATATTTACATAATTCAGTTTTGTATTTTATTTTAAAATCATTTGCATTACTTTTATATGGTAATTTATTTGATTTATTTATTATTTTTTCATCTTTATCTTCATTACTTGTTGAATCTGCTGATAAATCTTTTGAATATTTTCTGTAATTTTTACTGTAGAATGGTTTTTCATTTATGTTTAAAGATGTTTGATTTTGGATTGTTGTGTTGTCTTCATGTTTGTAGTTTTTTGAATATAATTCAGAAGACGTTTTATTTTCTTGAGGTTGATTTTCTATATTTTGATTTGTGTTATCGTTATTATATGTTTTTTTCCTTTGATTAAATTTATTATATGGCTTTTTATATGTTGATTTGTTTGATTTTTTTGAATGAGGAATTTTACTGTTTTTTAATTGGCACATTTTTTATTTTTTTATTTATTAATTTTTTATTGTTTTATCGCCTTATATTTAATTTTAAAAAATGAATAACTTTTTATAGTATTGTTTTATTATAAAATTTTACTTGAATTATGTATATTAATATCGAAAAAATGGGAATTGATGATTAATTAAAAGTAATATATTTTAATAATTCCTTTTTTTTGAATATATTAAATAATATGATATTGATTATTTAAAAGTTGACCAATTATAGTATAAGTTCAGTTACAAAATATAAAATAAATTTTAATATATTCGTTTCTAATTTATTAATTTAATTTTAATTCAATTAATAATATATAAAAATAATTATTTATTATCAAACTGAATTGTTTGGGGATTGGGGATT
>JAJJLH010000579.1:0-10908 GCA_023806865.1 Isotricha sp. YL-2021a
CCAATCCCCAATCCCCAATCCCCAATCCCCAATCCCCAATCCCCATATCTTTTTAAAAATTTATTTTAAATAATAATAATTATTTTTTAATTGTTTATATGATTAATTATAATTAAATGTTGTAAATGTTTTTGTTGTTACTTTAATTTTTTTTTTTAAATTTATAAATCCATTAAAAATATTTTTTTTAGGTTTGATATATGGAAAATTAATAAATATTTGTTTTAAATTTTTATTTTTATTTTTATTTTCATTATTTTTTAGAATATCAATATCAATATGAGTTGACTTATTATTTTCATATTTATCAAAATTTATTTGATAATTTCTAGTAATTGATTTTTTTTTATTTTCATCAATTAATTTTGTTAAATTAATCTTTGGTAAATTTTTTCTTAAATTATTAATATATTCTTGTTTAAATTTATTATAATTATCCATTATAAAAATTTTAGGTGATGAATAAATTGTTTTTTCAAGTTCTAACCCATAATATCTTTTTCTAGGATAAATTTGAATTCTTGGTCCTAAATTATTAAATCTATTTTTTAAATTTTTATCACTTTTTGAAGGATTGAATTTAAAAATAAATTCGGGATCATAATTTAATTTTGAAAGAAAAGATTTATGTTTCATATTATAAAATAAATAATGATTTATATTATTTAAATTAATTATTTAAATTATCATTAAATTTTAATATAAATATATTCCTTGATAAAAAAATATATCTATTTCCTTTTATATTTATTAAACCTACTGGTTTTCCTTTTATATTTTCTTTTCTTTCAATTCCTACAAAATTTGTTCCATCATTTTTTATTTTACATTTTTTTATAAAACTTGACATATGAAAAGTATTAGGATCTCTTTTATAAATTACAATAAAAAAGTTATTTTCAGATATGGGATCAATATTAGAAAGATAAAAATTATCTTCAATTAAAATCATATTAACAATATTATAATTATTAATATTAATAATATTTAATTTTCTAAATGAACAAATTCCAAGTAAATTTTCATTTATTAAACTCATTGAAACATCATTGGGAATTGAAATATTATTAATTTCATGAATTTCATTACAAAAATTAATATTATAAAATTTTATTTTATCATAATAGCCAGTAACAAATTTTTCATTTTTTAATAAAAGAATATTATTGCAAGAAAACCCATCTGAAATTATTGAAACAATTTGAAAATTTTCTTCATTAATTCTTTCATAAAAATATTTTCGTCCACTTCGTCCACAAATAATAACAATATATTTATTTTCATTTATTTGTTCAATTGCTACTGCTCCTTCTGATTTTATTTTATATTTCTTTTTAATTTCCATATTATTAACTGTAAAAAATTGAATTGTCTTTAAAAAATAATCACTTATTGCAAATAAATTATCTTTAAAACAAAATGTATTATAAATATTCATTCCTAAATTTAATTCTAATTCTTTTATTTGATTGAATGAGTCATCATAGAAAATTGCAAATTTCTTTTTCTTTTCTGAAGTTAAAGTTATATATCCTCCTTCTTTTAATGGCATTATAAAAACAAAATTTGTTTTATTGATTTTATCTAAATTTTCATTAATTAACTTCTCATCATCTATCATTCAATATTTTTTTTAAATAAAATTTATTTTTATAATATTTATTTAAAAATTATTTAAATTATATTCTATCTATGTTATTTATTTTTTAAAATTATTTTTTTATATATAGATTTGAAAATAAATACTTATGAGTAAATATATTTATTTACTAATTTGATAATTTTATTTTTGCAAAATTATATACATTAAATTTCATTAATATTATTTGTTTCTATTTCATCACTATTATAATTATTTCGAAATTGATTTGCATTTATTCTTAATATAATATTTTCATTCTTTTTTTTATTTTTTTCTTCTTTAATATCATCATCAATGTTATTATTAGGAAGACTATCATCAATTTGAACCAAATCATAATCAATTTTTTTTCCTTCTAATAAATTAAAAAAATCGAATTTACAATTAGGACAATGAGTATCATTACTTTTAAGAATATATTTCTTTAAACAAGAAAAATGAAAAATATGATGACAAGGAGTAAAACAAACTCTAATTTTATTTATAATAAAATTTTCTAAACATATAGTACATTCATCTCCATAATTTTTTATATCATTTTTATAAATAATCCATTTTAAATCATTTTGAAAAAGATAATGTTTTTTTAATAAATAAATATTATTGTTTTCATTCATTGTTAAATTTTGTTGAGTGGAAATTCTTGAATTTCGAATCCTATTAATTATATGACAAATAATGATTAGAATAAATATAAAAATTAAAAATAAAAATAAACAAATTTCTAATATTTTTTTCCATGTTTTTTTACATTTTTGGGATGTACAAGATGAACTTGAGTCATAATTTGTATTATGATTTCCATAATTATATCCTGTATTATGAGCTGTTGTTTCTAATTGCCTTTGAATTTTAGTATTTTCATATGATTTATTTATAAATATTATTATAAAAAATATTATCAGAAATATTTTCCTCATTTTTCAATTTATATATTTTATTTGGATTTTTATACTTTATATTATTAATTATTCATTATTTTCATCATTTGATTTAATGAAAATTAATTTCTTCAAATTTTATCGATATAACATTCAATAAAAATATAAAAAAAACAATATACATAAAATAAAAAAAAATTAGACAAAATTAAATGTCTAGTGAATCAAAAGACTCATCATCACTCTTTGATAAAATAACAACAAAAGGTCGTAACACAAAATACCCAATATACATGCATTTAAATGCCTTTTCAGCCATGTTAATACAAGGATTTGAATTAAATACATACCCAATATTAATAATCCCAATAAAAAAATATTTCAACTTTACCGAAATACAAAACTCATGTTGTGTAGCAATAATTTTTTTAGGATTTGCTCTTGGTTCAAGCATAAGTGGTTACTTAACATCATATTTAGGAAGAATAAAAGTTTTAAAAACATGTAGTTTAATATTCTTAATCTTTCATTTCATAATGTCATTTTTTCTTCAATCAACAATATTTTTTATATGTAGATTTATAATTGGATTTGCATTAGGAATACATGTTCCAATTATGATAAATTTACTAGGTGAATATGTACCAAGTAGTTCAAGAGGTTTTAGATTACAATTAATTTATGCTTTTTTTGCAATTGGTCCTTTATTTATGGTTATTGTTTCAATTTTCATAATGCCTCAATTAGAAACTACTCAATTAAGGAAAGTTTTATTGATATGTGAATTATTACCAATTACTGCTTTTATTATTAATATATTTTTTTTATATGATTCACCTCGTCATATGTTAATTAGAGGAAATAAAGAAAATGCTTTTGAAATTTTAGAAAATATGAATGGGAATAAATTATCAAATAATGATAAAGATGAAATTATAAAGGAAATAACATCAAGTTGGGCAAATGCAAATATTAAAGAAGATGATATTTCAATTTCTGATTTATTTAAACCAAAATATTATATTACATCAATTATTTTAATAATAGAAGATTTCGTTGCTGCAGTTGGTTGTTTTGGTATTGCAATTGTAGTAACTTTAAGTCAACATGCATTAAATTTAGAAGCATCAATTAATGATAATTATTCTATTTTATTAAGTGAATTAATGGTTCATGTTTTTGATTTATTTTCTACTTTTGTAAGTGCATTTTTAATAGAAAATAAAAGTTTAGGAAGAAAAGGAAGTTTAATGCTTTCACTTGGTTTCCAATTTACTTTAGCAATACCAACTATTCATCTTAGGACTTTTTTTTCAATTTTAAATGCAATTGTTTTATTTTTTGTTAATATTTCTAGTAATATTTTAGTTGCTTATATTGTTGAAGTTTATCCTACTAAAATTAGAGATTTGTCTTCAGGATTTCATTTTATGATTACAATGTTTAGTGGGTTAATTTCACAATTTTTATTTCTTGGAGCTAGTTATATTAATTTTAGATTACCTTATTATTTACTGAGTTTAACTTGTTTTATTGCTTGTGTTTTTGTTTATTTGTTACCTTATGAAACTAGGGGAAAACATTTAGATATGAATATGACTCTTGGAGAAGATTTAGTTGATGAGAATAATCATGGGAATTATGTTTTAATTGATTAGTTTTTTTTGTTTTTTTTTTTGGTTTTTTATATTTTTATGATATTATTTTTAATTATGATGAGATAATTTAAAATTTTGTTTTTTATTATTTTTTATTTCAAAATATTTTATTATAATTTTTTTATATAATAAAATATAAAATAATATTTTTAAAATATGTAATATTTATATTATGACGTTATTTTTTTCATATAAGTAAAATATCTCTAAAATAAAATTATAAAAATAATGAAAGGGATATTCATATTATCCATTTTAATTGTTATTATTGCTATAATTTTATCTACAGAATATAAACATTTAGCAAAAACAATATTTCAATTACTTTGGTATCATGGAACATCACATCAAGATAATAAAATATTTCCTTCAGTTTATATGGATGGAAATCCCAAAATTCCTAAAATAAAAAGAAATTTAATAAAATATGATAAGTCAAAATATGATTTTAAAAATTATTCAATAGAATCAATATTAGTACTTCATAAAAATGAAATAATAATTGAAGAATATTTCAATAATCACAATTCAAAATCAAAATTTAATTTATTTTCAGCAACAAAAACAATAATTTCAATGGGAATAGGAATATTACAAGATAGAAAATTAATTTCAATAAATGATAAAATAAAAAAATATTTACCATATCTTCCATTAAAAGATGAAACTACAATAAAAAACATTTTAGAAATGTCAAGTGGATATTCAATACCAAAAATTCCATTTATGATTGATATGGGTTTTGATTATTTTGCATATAATTTAACAGATAGATTAATTAATTATAAAGTTTCATATAAACCAGGAGAATATTTTATTTATAAAAATATAAATACTCAAATTTTAAGTTTGTTAATAGAAAAAATTTCAGGAAAAAAAATAAATGAATTTATATATGAAAATATATATAAATATATAGGAAGAGAAAAAGCTGAATGGAGTACTGATAGAGTTGGAAATGTTAAAGCTTTTTGTTGTTTATATTTAAATAATGAAGATTTCTTAAGATTTGGAAAATTAGTTATTGATAAAGGAAAAGTAGGAAATAAAATTATTATTAGTGAAAAATATTTAAATGATATTTGGAATACAAATGAAAAATTAATTGAAATTATGGAAAAAGGAGATAAAAATACTTTTTATGGCCTTCAGGGATGGACTGTTAAAACTTATGATGGTTATAAAGTTAAATATTTTTCTGGGTTATTGGGACAATATAATATTATTATTGAAGATTTGGATATTTTAATTTCAGTTTTTAGTACTCATAAAAAAAAAGGAAGAAGGAAAAATTTTGAAAAAATAGTTACTAATATTATTAATAATGTTAGAAGCATTATAAAAGTGTAAAAATTTTATTTAAATTATTTTTCAAATAATATAATTTAATTAAAATAAAATATAAAAATATATTTTTTAATATGAAAATAAAAAAAGATGCAATAAATTGTGCAATTCATAATGGAATAATAATAAATCCTGTAAATTGTGTAAATTGTAATAATTTATTTTGCTCAGATTGTGCAGAAAGAGTTTTAAAAAGTACAAATACTTGTCCATTATGTTATATAAGTCCTTTTAAATACATCAAAAATAATTCATTAAAAAATATTTTATTAAAACCTAATGAAGATTGCATTGAATGTCAAAAATGCAAAAAATTATTTAATGAAAATGATTATGATGAACATAAAAAAATATGCATACAATTTAAATGTAAATTATGTAATAAATATTATAATAATAATGAAGATATTAAAAATCATATCATAAATGATGAAATTCATATTAATCAATTAACAAATTTTTTTGACACCAACAAAGGAATTATAAAAGGAATTGGAATATACTCAAATACAATTCAACCATATAGATATTTAAATTTATTATATAAATCAAATAATATAAAATTAAATAATGAAAATGAAAAAAGTGAAAATATAGAAAATGAATATTCATTAATTCAAATTAAATTAGATAATATTCCCAAAAATTGTATTTTAAATAAAGATATGGATTTATATTTTTGTAATTCAAAAACAAATATAAATTGTAAATGTTGTCCAGATCATTTTTGTCTACCTGGAAATTGTTTATGTAAAACATGTATGGATATAAATAAAAAATATCATGGATTAAAAAGTTATCATTTAATTAATAAAGCTGGTAGGGCTGCTAGATATTCAAGAAAACATTTTCATTGTTATTGTAAATTTATCAGAAAAAGTGTTAGTGAAGGTGGTAATATTTTTTTTAATCAATTTTATTGTGGCCAATTTCAATATTGTGATGCTTGTCAAATTTTAGATGGATTAATTGATAGTTATTTATCTCCTGAAATTGTTTCTAAAATAAAAAATAAAGTATGATTGTCTTTTTAAATATTTTATTTTTTTTAATTAACATACTGAAAAAATTAAAAATAAAAGTTTAATATTATAAATTAATATAATATTAACTATAATATTAAGAACTCATGTTATTTAATATAAAAAATTTTAAAGTTAATATTTTATATTTTTCTTTATTCAAAATAAAACAAAAAAAATGATTCAAAAAGAATGAAAATAATTCTTTTTTCAAAAAAAAATTGTCGATTGTGTTAAAGAATGAATGAAATAATAGCAAATTACATTAATAATTTAATATCAATTACTGTTTTTAAATATATTCCTTTCAATTATTTATTCTAAAAATTATAAAGAAGCAGTTATAAGAGTAAAAAAAAATTAGATGAAAATCAAAAACTTCCTTTAAAAAAATATATTAATGAAATTAAAAATTATCATGTTTTTTTAGATTATTCAATTGGTTTGATAAACTTCCAAAATGTATTTTAACACAATTAGAAAAATTAGAACAAACAAATAAAATTATTATTCCTTATAATTCATATGATAGAATTAGGACATCAAATTCAATTGAAGAAACTGGGGGTTGTGTTAAAAGTAATACTATTTTTAAAAATGGTTTTCTTTATATGTTAATGAAGTTAGAAATGATGCTGAAATTTCTGAAGTTAAAATAAAAGAATGGTTAAAAAAAATTAGATATAAATGAAAATACAAATGGCTATAAAAAGATTTAAAAAACAAAATTATTTTTTTATTTAATTATATTTATAATTTTATTATTGATTTAATTATGTAATTAAAATAATTATCAAAAAACTATAATTTATTAATTTCAAATAATAATAATTAAAACAATTATATATAAATTAAATTAAATAAAATAAATGAATAGAGATAAATTATTAAATGAAGATGAATTAAATTTTAGTCATGAATCTTTATTAGTAGGAACATATTATAATTTAGATTTTAAGACATTAGAATCAATGGGATATAAGAGAAATATGATAAAGAAAGTATATGCATTTTTAAGACCAGCAACATTAGAAAGAGCAATAAATTTAATGACAAAAGAGAATGGTAAATATCCACATAAATTTATGAAAGATATAAAACATAATAAGAAAACATGTTATATATGTGGAGAATCACCATTAAATCATATAGATTATAAACCAGAAAAAATAGAAAAAAAAAAAAATAATAATAATAATAATATAAATAATAATGAATTAATAATAAATTTAGATGATATACAAAATGATTTTACATGTCCAATTTGTGGTGATTTAATAGAAAATAATAAGAATAATGTAATAAAATTAGATAAATGTGGGGATGAATATTGTATTAATTGTTGGTATAATTATATACAAAGTAAAATAGAAGAAGGATATGTTAATATTAAATGTATGAATTTTGATTGTCAAGAAATATTAAATAAAGAATTTATAATGAAAATAATAAAAGATAATGATAAATTAATAAAAAAATATGATAAATTTTCAAAAAAATTAGAAATATTAAATAATCCAAATAAAAAATTTTGTCCATATAAAAATTGTGATAGTTATGGTGAAAAAATAGGAAAAGATAAATATATAAAATGTAAAAATGGACATAAATTTTGTTTTATATGTTTAAAAGAATGGCATGGAAATGAGCCATGTGAAAAAAAAGAAGAGGAAGATTTTAAAATATGGAAAAAAGATAAAATAATTAAACAATGTCCAAATTGTAAAATATGGACTGAAAAAAATGAAGGATGTAATCATATGACTTGTGCAGAATGTAAATATCAATGGTGTTGGTTATGTGGAGGAAAATATTCATATAATCATTTTTATGAAGGAAAATGTAATGGACTCCAATTTTTTAAACCAAAATCAGAGGAAGATATTGAAAATGCTTTAGCTAAAAATATTAACAATAATAAAAATAATAACAATTTAAATAATAATAGAAATAATTTCAATAATACTTATAGATATCCAATTTTTGTAATTGATGAACATATTTTGGTGAGAGAAAGATCTTGGAAACAACCTCAAGGTTTAATTAATTTTAGATATTATGATCCATTTAATTTGATTGATCCTAATAATCCACTATTTACTTTTAATCATTTAAATGTTTTTGAGAAATTTATTCATTTTATTATTTTTTTTATTGGCAGCTTTAATATTATGGGTTTAAGATATTTTGAAGATAAAATTTTCCCTTTAAGGCATTATTATCAAAATACAATGCAATGCTTCTTTATTTTAATTGTACTTTTTATTTTTCCTATTTTTTCAATTTTTAATTTTTATGTTAATATAATTATTATTAGTCCTTCATTTTTTTATTTCCCTTTTCTTAAGAAAATATGGATAATATATTGGATAAGGGTTATTAGAAATCAATCATATTTATGTTAAAGTATTTTATGAATAGGGATTTTATTATATTCTTATTTATAATTTTTTATTTTTTTAAATATATAAATTAAATTAAATAAAATAAATGAATAGAGATAAATTATTAAATGAAGATGAATTAAATTTTAGTCATGAATCTTTATTAGTAGGAACATATTATAATTTAGATTTTAAGACATTAGAATCAATGGGATATAAGAGAAATATGATAAAGAAAGTATATGCATTTTTAAGACCAGCAACATTAGAAAGAGCAATAAATTTAATGACAAAAGAGAATGGTAAATATCCACATAAATTTATGAAAGATATAAAACATAATAAGAAAACATGTTATATATGTGGAGAATCACCATTAAATCATATAGATTATAAACCAGAAAAAATAGAAAAAAAAAAAAATAATAATAATAATAATATAAATAATAATGAATTAATAATAAATTTAGATGATATACAAAATGATTTTACATGTCCAATTTGTGGTGATTTAATAGAAAATAATAAGAATAATGTAATAAAATTAGATAAATGTGGGGATGAATATTGTATTAATTGTTGGTATAATTATATACAAAGTAAAATAGAAGAAGGATATGTTAATATTAAATGTATGAATTTTGATTGTCAAGAAATATTAAATAAAGAATTTATAATGAAAATAATAAAAGATAATGATAAATTAATAAAAAAATATGATAAATTTTCAAAAAAATTAGAAATATTAAATAATCCAAATAAAAAATTTTGTCCATATAAAAATTGTGATAGTTATGGTGAAAAAATAGGAAAAGATAAATATATAAAATGTAAAAATGGACATAAATTTTGTTTTATATGTTTAAAAGAATGGCATGGAAATGAGCCATGTGAAAAAAAAGAAGATGAAGAAATTAATAAATGGAAAAAAGATAAAATATTAAAAAAATGTCCAAATTGTAAAATATGGACTGAAAAAAATGAAGGATGTAATCATATGACTTGTACAGAATGTAAATATCAATGGTGTTGGTTATGTAATCAAAAATATACTATTAATCATTATAAAGAAGGTAAATGTAATGGTTTATTATTTTATAAACCTAGTTCTAATAATAATCCTTTTAATCAAAATGATATTAATTTATTTAAAATTAATCAAAATAAAAAAAATGAATTTAGAATTAATCAAAATAAACAAAAATTAATTCATCCTAATAATAAAAAAATATATTATAATGATTTACAAGATTTTATTAATGATAGTTTATTTGGTAAATTTATTTTTATTCTTTTATATTACATTTTTACTTTTGAATTTATTGCTTATAATTATTTTTTTAGTAAATATGATAATGAAGAATTTTTTTTTATTATTATTTCTCTTATTATTTATTTTATTTATTTCTTTTTTTTTTTAATTTTTAAAATCATTTTAATGACAATAATATTAATTCCTTCTTTATTTTATTATCCATTTATTAAATATATATATCAATTATGGTTTAATCATATTATTAATTTTTAAAAATATAAAATTAAAAAAATAAATTATTTTAATTTTTATTAATTAATTATATATTAAAATAAAAATGTATACTCCTCCTTCAATTTATACTTATGAAGAATCAAAAACAAATTCAAAAAATAAAATTAAATCTTTTGAAAATAAATTAGATCAAATTGAAAATAGTTTTTATGGAATAAAAAGTAATGAAGAAATAAATTCTATTTTTAATAATGAAATAAATACTTTGAAAAAAGATAATTTAAAAATTGATGAAAATAATAAATATAAATTAAATTTAGAAAATGAAATATCTTCATTAAAAAATTCAATTGATGAATTAAAATTAGAATTAGAACAAAATAATACAAAAAATAATATAATATCAGCTATAGAAGAATTTAATAATTTAATTATTAAAAAAAATAATAATAATAATAATATTATTACATCATATAAAAAATATT
>JAJJLH010000580.1:0-10897 GCA_023806865.1 Isotricha sp. YL-2021a
TAAAATTTTAAAAAAAATATCTTTTGAAATAGAATATAAAACAAATATTGGAGAAGAAATTGGAATTTGTGTTCCTTTAAAATTATTAATTTGTTCTAATTTATTTTTATCTGAATCAAATTTATTAATTAAATCTATAATATTATTATTTAAATTATTAAAATAATCATCAACTAATTTAAAAACATGAATGCAAATTTTTTTTTTTTTTAAATTATAATCTAATAATTCATTTAAAGTATTTATCTTTAAAAAATCATTAATTTCATTTTTACAATTATTTTTTTTTTCATTAACATCTTTATTATTATTATTAACTTTAGGAGGAATTTTTTCAATAAATTCTTTAATAGAAATAATTTTAGATAAACTATCTTGATAAGTATCATCATTATATAATTTTAATTTCATTAAAATAAAATAATCACATACTTTCTTAATAAATAAATCATTTAAATTACATTCTAAAAATAATTTTTGAATACATTCATTTGCACTTTGTGTACCATAAATTTTAGAAATTTTTTCAATATTTCCACTTTGTTCTGTTATTTTATCAATAAAATTTGAAATATTTTTATTATCTTCAATATTAGAAAGTTTTTTAGTTAAATTATTTTTTTTTGATAATATTTGATACATTTTAATATCATTTTCATTTGAATTTATCATATCTTGTATTGTTAATAAATCACTTTTTAACATTTGAATTAAAGTTGAATAAGTTTCTGATTTATTTGAAGAGAAATAAAAGTTATTTTGTGATAATCTTAATTCACTTCTACTACTTCCTATTCTTTTATGGAAATTTTCATTACTTATTCTTCCAATATCCATTTTTAATTTTTTTAATGTATTTATTTTTTTTAATATATTTATAAAATATTTTTTTTATTTAAATTTTTTAATTATATAAAAATTGTTTTTAATTAAAAGAATGTTTTTTTTTTGTTTTTATCACCAATGACATTTCAAAATTAATTCATTATTTTTATATTTATATTTATATTTACTATATTCTCCTTCATTTCCTTTTAAATTATCTAAATCAAATTTATTATCATCACCATCTTGATATTTTTTATTATTATTTGATATTAAAACAAATTTAAATACAAAATTTTTATTATTATTATAATTTATTGTTCCTTTCCATATTTTTTCATCATAACAATTTAATTTAAAATATTTATTAATATCCCAATTTCCTAGAATGTCTAAATTTCCACAAATTCCAATTTCTTCTCCAATATTTGTTTTATATTCTATTTCAAAAGATATTTTTTTTAAAATTTTATTTAACCAATTACATTTTAAAATTAATTCATCATTTTTATATTCATATTCATATGTATTACAAAATCCTTTTGGATTTTTATTTTTTATTATTTCTTTATATAAATTTTGAAATTCAACTTTATTATCATTACCATCTTGATATCTTATAATATTATTATTTGATATTACAACAAATTTAAATTCAAAATTATTTAAATTATTTAATTTTATTGTTCCTTTCCAAAATTTTTCATTATAACAATTTAATTTAAAATATTTATTTTGATTCCAATTTCCTAGAATGTCTAAATTTCCACAAATTCCAATTTCTTCTCCATAATTTGTTTTATATTCTATTTCAAAAGATATTTTTTTTATAATTAATTGTTCATTTTTATTATTATTTTCATTATTATTATTATTAATTTCTTGGTTATTATCTATATTTTCATTATTTTTATTTTTATTTTCATTATTATTATTATTTTCATTAATATTTTTATTTTTAAATAAAATCCATTTATATTTTTTATATTGAACACATTTTATTAATTCATATTTTTCTGGAGTAATATAATCAATATTTTCATCTAAATTTATTTTTGGAATTTGAGTTAAATTTAAAATTGATTTTTTTCTTAATTTTTCTAATTCATTATGTGTATTTGCTAATTTTTCATTTGCATTATCTAATTTTTGTTGATATTCACCTAATTTATTATTTAATCTTGAAATTTTTCCCTTTAATCTATCTGTGTTATTTCCATCTTCTTCAAAAATTTTTTTTTCATTTTCTAATTTTTTAATTTTTTCTGTTAATTCAATATTTTTATCTTTTTCTGTTTTAATTTCTAATTCATATTGATCTAATAAATTATCATCATCATCTAATTTATTATTTAAATTTTGAATTTCATCTTCTTTATCTCTTAATTCTTCATTTAATTGTTTAATTTTTAAAATTAAATCATTTCTTTTTGAAATATTTTTATTATTTTGATTTAAAATATCATCTTTTTCTTTTATTTGTTTTTTTAAATCATTAATTAAATCTTCATTTTCTTTAATATTCATTTTATGATGAGCTTTTAATTCAATCATTTCTGCTTTTAATTTTATTCTTTCTTCATCAGTTTTTCTTTTTAAATCATCAAATTCTTTATCTATACTTCTTAATTTTTTATTTAAATTTTCATTTTTTATATTTGTATCATCATATTTTTCTCTTAAAGATTCTAATTCAGTTTTTATTTTTATATTTTCTTCATCTAATAGATCATTTTCTTTATTTAATTCTTGAATATCTAAATCTTTTTGTTTTAATGATTCTAATTCCTTTTTGTATTTTTCATTTAGTTCATTATAATTTTTTAATAATTTTTCTTTTGTTGTTGATAATTCGTTTAATTGATTATTTAATTTTTCTACTTCTTTATTATTATTTTCTGTTTTTGTAATATTTTTATTATTTGAATTATTATTTTCATTTTTATTAGTTAATTCTTTTATTTTATTATTTAAATCATTTATTTCATTTTTTAAATTCTCAATTTCTTTTTTTAATTCATCTTTTTCATTTTGATTTTTTTCTATTTCATTTTCATTTGTTTTTATTTTATTTTCAAGTGATTTAATTTTATTTTCATGAGTTGATATTAATTCTATTTTTAATGTTAATTTATTTGAAATCATTTCTAATTCTTCTTTTTTATTTGCTAATTCTTCATTTAAATTTTTTATATTTTTTGTTAAATTTTCAACTTCATTTTTTAAATTTTTATTTTCAATTTCATTATTTTCTTTTAAATTAATATATTCTTCATTTTTATCTTTTATTTCTTTTTCTAATTGGTTTATTTTTTGTAATGAATCTTTATTATTTAATTCTATTTGTTTAATTTCTGAATTTAAATCTTCAATTTCTGATAATAAATTTTTATTTTCTTCTTCAATTATATCTTTTTCTTTATTTAAATTTTCAAATTTGTTTTTTATATTTTTTAAACTATTATTTTCTTCTTGAGCTTTTTTTAAATGTTTTGTTAAATTATCATATTCATTTTTTATATTTTTTAAATTATTTAATTCATTTTGAAGTTCTTTTAATTTATTATTGTCTTCTTCTAAATTTTCAATATCTTTTATTAAATTATCATTTTCTTTTTTTAAATCTTTTAAATTTTTATTTTCTTCTTCTAAATTTTGTTTTTCTTTTAATATATTATCATAATCATTTTTTATTTTTACTTTTTCATTTTTCAAAGAATTTATCTCTTTTATTATATCTTCATTTTCTTTTTGAATTTTATTTAATTTATCATTTTCATCTTTAAATGATTTTATTTCTTTATTTTGTTTACTAAAATTATTTTTTAAATCATTATTTTTTTCTTCTAAAATTTTAATTTCTTTTGTTATTTCTTCATGTTTTTTTTCAATTTCTTTTAATTTATTGTTTTCATTTTTTAATATATCAAATTCTTTTATTAATTGTTCATATTTTTTTTCTTTATCTTTTAATTTATTATTTTCTTCTTCTAATAAATCAAATTCTTTTGTTATTTCTTCATATTCTTTTTCAATTACTTTTAATTTATTATTTTCTTCTTCTAATAAATCAAATTCTTTTGTTATTTCTTCATATTCTTTTTCAATTTCTTTTAATTTATTATTCTCTTCTTTTAATTTTTTAACTTCATTATTTTGTTTCTCATATTCTTTTTCTTTTTCTTTTAATTTATTATTCTCTTCTTTTAATTCATTATAATTTTTTTTATATTCTTTTTCAATTTCTTTTAATTTATTACTTTCTTCTATTAATGTTTTAACTTCATTATTTTGTTTTTCATATTCTTGTTGAATTTTTTTTAATTTATTATTTTCTTCTTCTAATATTTTAACTGTTTTATTTTGTTTTTCATATTCTTTTTGAATATTTTTTAATGTATTATTTTCGTCATTTAATTCTTTATTATTTTTTTCATATTCATTTTTAATATCTTTTAATTTTTTATTTTCTTCATTTAATTCTTTATTTTTTGTTTCATATTCTTTTTCAATGTCTTTTAATTTATTATTTTCTTCATTTAATTCTTTATTATTTTTTTCATATTCATTTTTAATATTTTGTAAATCTAAATTTTCTTTTTCATAATTATTTTTAATTTGATTTAAATCTATTGATTCTTTTTTCAATTCTTCTATTATTTTATTTTGTTTTTCAAATTCATTTTTAATATTATTTAATTGTTCTTTTAAATTTTCATTTTCTTTATTCTGAATATTATAATTAGTTTTTATTTGTATTAAATCTTTATTATCATTTTGTAAAGACATAATTTCTTTTTGTTGTTTTTCATATTCTTTTTCATATTTTTTTAAATTGTTATTTTCATCTTTTATTTTTTCTAATTCATTTATTTGTTTTTCATATTCATTATTAATTACTTTTAATTTGTCTTTTTCTTGATTTAATAATTCAATTTCTTTATTTTGCTTTTCAAATTCATTCTTTATATTATTTAATTTATTATTATCTTGTTTTAATTTTGTAGTTTCTTTGATTAAATTTTCATATTGTTTTTTAATATTTTTTAAATTTTTATTTTCATTTTCAATATTTTTTTTCTCTTCTATTAAAATGTCATATTTATTTTTTATATCTTTTAATTTTTTATTTTCATCTTCAACAATTTCAATTTTCTTTACCATATTATCATTTTCATTTTTAATTTTTTTTAAATCCTTATTTTCATTTTCTAATATTTCTTTTTCTTTTATTAATTGATTATTGATAATATTTAAATTTTCATTATCAGAATTTTTTTTTTTTATTTCATTAATTTGTTTATTATTTTCAAAATCTAATTCTTTATTTTTTTCTTTTAAATTTTCAATTTCTTTAATTATATTATTTTTTTCATTTTGAATATTATTTATGAATTCTTCTTTTTTTTTTATATTATTTTTTTCTTTTTCAAGACTATTTTTTAGTTGTTTAATTTCATTTTCTTTTAATATAATTTTATTATTTAATTCATCTATTTTATTTAAATTTTCATTTTCTTTTAAATTAAATTCTTCTTGTTTTTTATTTATATTATCTAATTCTTTTTTTTTATCAATTTTAATTTGTTCATTTTCTTTTTCATATATTTTTTTTTCATTTTCAAGTTTTTCATTTTCTTTTAATATATTTTTTTTATCTTCATTTATTTTTTCAATTTCTTTTTTTAATTTTTCATTTTCTATTGTGAAATTATTTAAATTTTTTTGAATGATTTCTTTTGCTTCATTAATTTTGTCTTTTTCATTATTTATTTCATTATTTTTATTTGCAATTTCATTTAATTGATTTAATAAATTTTCTTTTTCAGTTGATAAGTTATTTAATTCTTTATTTATATTATCTTTTTCTTTTTCAATTGAATTTATTTTTGTGATTAAATCTTCATTTTCTTTTATATTATTATTATTTTTTATATTTAGTTCTTTATTTTCATTCATAATTGATTTCATTTTTTCTTTTAATTCTTTATTTTCATTTTTAATTGACTCTAAATCTTTGTTTAAATCTTCCTTTTCTTTTTTTAATGAATTAATTTGTTTATTTAAAATTTCTTTATTATTTTTCATTAAATTAATTTCTCTATTTAAGTCTTTTTTTTCTCTATTTAAATTATTAAATTGTTTATTAAAATCTTCTTTATCTTTTTTAATTTTTTCATTAATTAGTCTTAAATTTTCCTTTTCTGTTTTTATTAAATCAATTTCTTTATTTAATTCTTCTTTTTCTTCATTTAAAGTATTAATATTTTCCAATAATTCATTATTTTCTTTTTGAATTTTTTCAATTTGATTTATTAAATTTGCTTTTTCATTTTTTTGTTTTGTAATTTCTTTATTTAAATCTTTTTTCTCATTGTTTAATTTTTTTATTAAATCTTTATTTTCATTTTTCATATTTTCTTTTTCTTTTTTTAAATTTTCATATTCTAATTTTATATAATTTAATTCTTCATTTAATTTATCTTCTTTTTTTTTAATTAAATCATTTTCACTATTAATCTTATCTTTTTCTTTTTTCATTTTTGAATTTTCTTTATTTAAATTATTTTTCTCATTATTAATTAAATCAATTTCTTTTTTTAAATCATCTTTTTCTCCTTGAATTAATAGAATTTCTTTTTTTAATTCATCTTTTTCATTTTTAATAATTTCTAATTCTTTATTTAATTCATCATTTTCATTTTTTATTTTTTTTATTTCTAAATTTAAATTTTCTTTTTCGTTATTTATTTTTAAATTTAAATCTTGATTTTCCTTTATAATTGAATTAATTTTTTCTTTTAATTCTTGATTTTCATTATTAATATCATTTATATTTTTATTCAAATTTTCATTTTCTTTTTTAATTGAGTCTAATTCATTAATTAATTTATTATTATTTAATTTAAATGAATTTATATTGTTAATTAAATCATCTTTTTCTTTTTTTAAACTATTTTTTTCTTTTATTAAAGTTTCTTTTTCATTTTTAATAATATTAATTGCATTACCTGATTTTTTTTGTTGTGTATTCATTAATTCAATTTCTTTAATTAATTCTTCTTTTTTATTATTTATTGTATTATTTTCTTTAATTAATTCTTCTTTTTCTTTTTGAATAATATCAATATTTCCTGTTAATTCATCATTTTTAACATTAATTAAATTGAATTTATTTGTTAATTCATCTTTTTCTTTATTAATTAAAGTTAATTTATTGATTAATTCTTCTTTTTCTTTATTTATTAAATTAATATTTTTAATTAATTCTTCATTTTCTGTTTGAGATAGTTTCTTTTCTTTTATTAATTCTGAATTTTTTTGTGTTAAATCTGTTTTTTCTTTTTTAATAATATTGATTTGATTTTTTAAATTTTCATTTTCTTTTTTAATTATATTTTTTTCTTTTATTAATTTTTCTTTTTCATTATTAATATTTGTAATTATATTATTTGAATTTTTTTGTTCATCTTTTTTTGAATTTATTTCATTAATTAATTCTTCATTTTCATTTTTTAAAGTATCAATTATATTATTTAATTCATCTTTTTCATTATAAATTTTTTGAATTCTTGAATTTAAATTTTCTTGACTTCCTAATAATAAATTTCTTTGCTTATTTAATTCATCATTTTCTTTATTTAAAATATCTATTTTGCTATTTAAATCTTCTTTTTCAATATTAATTGATTCTATTTCTTTGTTTAATTCTTTTTTTTCTTTTTCAATTATATCAATTCTATTTTTTAAATTTAATTTTTCTTTATTTATTTGCTCTATTTTTTTATTTAAATCATCTTTTTCTTTTTTCATTAATTCTATTTTTTTATTTGAATTATCTTTTTCTTTTAAAATTGTTTTTTTCTCTTCTAAAATATTGATATAATCTTCTTTTAAATTTTTAATATTATTATCTAAATTTTGTTTTAAAATTTCTTTTTCATTTGTTAATGAATTTATTTTATTTAAATTATTCTCATTTTGAGTATTTAATAAAGTATTTTTTTCTTTTATTTCATTTAATTGTTTTTCTAATTTTTGAATTTGATTTTCTTTACTTTCTATTTCTTTAGTATAATTTATTTGCTTTTTTTCTAAATCATTTTTAATTTTTTTTAATTCATCATCTAAATTTTGAATTGCTTTATTTTTTTCTGAATTTTCCTTTTCAATATTATCATTATTTGATTGTATTATTTTAATTTGTTTATTTAATTCAATATTTTTTTTATCAGATTCATCTAATTTTTTTTCTAATTCTTTTTTATATTGTAGTAATTCATTATTACTAATAGATAGTTTAGAATTATCTTTTTTTAATTTATTAATTTCACTTACATTATTTGATATATTTTTTTCAAAAGTTTTTATTTTTTCTAATAAATTTGTTATATTTTCTTGTTTTTTTATTCTTTCTAAATTTATATTATTCATAATTTCTTCTTTTTCTTTTATTAATAAATTTTTTTCATTATCAATTTTTTCTTTTTCTTCATTGATATCTTTATTTTCTTTTTTTAAAGAATAAATTGTCTTTTTTAAATTATCAATTTCATTTTTATCATTTGTATTTATCTTATCAAAATCTACAACTAATTCAGTATTTTTTTTTAAAATTTCAGAATTTTCTTTTCTTAATTTTTCAATTGATTCTTTATATTTATTTGAAATATCTTCAATTTCTTTATTTAATTTATTATTTGTTTTAAGCATTTCACTATAATCATTTTTTATTTTTTGAATTATTGATTGATTATCTTTTAAACTTATTTCATGTTTTTCATTTAATTCTGAAATAATCATTCTTAAATTTTTATTCTTTTCAAATGTTTCTTTATTATTTTTTGTTAATAAATCATTTTGGGTTTTAAATTTTTCTATTTCTTGTTTAAAATTATTAATTTCATTTTGATTTTTTAATTTAATTTCATCTATATTATTTGTCAAATTTATTAATTGATTTCCATAATTATTTTTGATTATTTCTATATCTTTATTTAATTGATTTATTTTTTCATTTAATTCTCCTTTTTCTATCTCTATTTTATTTAAATTATTATTTAATTCTTTTTTTTCTATTTCATATTTATTTATTTTATTTTGTAATTCTTTTTTTTCTATTTCATATTTATTTGTTTTATTTTGTAATTCTTTTTTTTCATTTTCTTTTTCATTCTTTATTCTATCAATTTCATTATTTTTCATATTCATTTTTTTTTCAGTATCAATTATTAAATTTTGATAATTTTCAATAGTTTTATTTAAACTATCAAATTGAATTTCTTTTTCTTTTATATCTTTCATTAATTTTATTTCATTTGTTTTTGCAATTTTTAATTCTTCTTGAAGATTATTAATTTCTCTTAAATTCTTTTTATTTAATTCACTTATTTCAATTATTTTCTTTTTTAAATTTTCATTTTGATTTTCATTCATATTCATATTTTGATTAAATTTTAAAATTTCTTCTTCTTTTTTTGATAATTTTTCATTTAATAAACTATTTGCTTTATCTTTTATATCTATTTCTTTATTTAATTTTTCAATTTGTTTTTTTAATTCATCTTCTTTTTGATTGTATAATTGAATTTGTTTTTTTGAATTTTCTTCTTTTTCTAAATTATTAACTTTATATTCTCCTATCATATTTGATAATTTTAAAGATCTTTCTTTTTCAATTATTATATTTTTATTTAATTTTTCAATTTCTGTTTTTTGTTTTAATAATAATTCATTTTTTTCTGAAATAATATTTTTATAATTCTCCTTATCACTAATTAGTTTTTTATTTATATCAATTATTTCTTTTAATTGATTATTTGTATTATTATAATTTAATTTTTCAAATTCTTCATTTTTTTGTTTATTTAATTTTAAATAATTATCTTTCATTTTTTTATTTTCTTCAATTAATTTTTGTTTTTCATTTTCTATTTTTTCTTTTTCATTATTTAAAACTGTAATAATATTTTCTAAATTATTTACTTTTTCATTTAATAATAAAATATCATTATTTAATTTTTGATTAATTTCATCTTTTTCTTTTTTTAAAGTATTATTATTATTAGTAGCAAATAATTTTGATGATAATTCAATATTTTTTTTACTTAAAAGTGATAATTGAGTTTCTAAAAATTTTGTTTGTTCTTGAGAATAAACTTTATTAATATGATTATTATTAGAATTTTGATATTCTAAAAATTCTTTTGTTTTTTTATATGCAATATTAAGACTATTAAGTTGAATTTGTAAATCAGAATTTTTTATTTTTAATTGATTTATTTCATCATTCAATAAAGAGATTTTATTATTATTTTCAAGATTTGTTTTTTGGATTTGATTATTTTTTTTTACCTTTAAATTTAAATCTTTTTTCATTTCAATTTCAATTTTTTGACTTCTATATTGTTTCATTTTTTTAAAAATATCTTTTGCATTTTGATAAAAAGTAGTAAAAGATTCTTTTATATTATTAAAAGTATCATGAACCAAATTTTTATAATAATCATTTGATTCTTTATTTAATTGATTATTATTTTGATTTTCTGTTTCAAGAATATTTGTCATTTGCTTAAAATTCATTATATTTGATTTATATATTTGTTTTATTGAATTTGATAAATCATTTATATATTTTACCATTTCATCTTCGTATATTGAATCTGATATATTTTGCACTTCATGAATATATGGTTTTGATTGTGGAATATTTGTTTGAGGTTTCAAAGAAGTATTTTTCATTTTTTTTCTTTCTATTATCAAATATTTATTTATAAAAAAATAAAAAACAATTTTTTTTAAATTTAAATTAAATATTTAATTTCCTTATTATTCAAAGTTTTTTTATTTTATATAATGAAAGATTAATCTTAACTTTGTTATATTTTTTCTAATTAATATATTATTATTTTATTCTATATGTTTTTTGAAGATTTTGATTAATTTATATTTCATTTTCTTTTAAATTATTTTTTGAGAAAGAAATAATTTTTATATATTATTAAATAATTATTTAAAAAAAAATAAATATTATTTAAAAAGTGGGGATGGGGATTGGGGATTGGGGATTGGG
>JAJJLH010000581.1:0-10826 GCA_023806865.1 Isotricha sp. YL-2021a
AATCCCCAATCCCCAATCCCCAATCCCCAATCCCCAATCCCCAATCCCCATATTATAAAATTTTATATAATAAATATTAACAAAATAAAAATTATATTTTATATAAATAATATATTCAATAAAAAAAATTTATTAAAATCTCAAAAAAAAGAAAATGTTTAAAAATAAGAATAACTAAAATAAAAATATAAAAATATTTATGATTTAATTATTTAATTCTCAGAACTAAATTTCATTCTTAATTTCTTTAAATCAATTTGAAATTCTTCAATAAACTTAGACTCTCTTTTTCCCGCTTTTTTTTTCTCTTTTTGTTTCTTAACCATAATCAAATTTTGTGCAGAAATCACTTTATCTTTATCTTTTTCTTGATTTTTGCCAACATTTAAATTATTAATAATTTCTTTTTTTTTAACATCATTTTCAATATTATTATTATATTCATCTTCTTCATTTTCTTTTTTAATTTCTTCAATAGCTTGTTTTAAAAAATAATCTAATTTCATATATTGTTTATTAATAACTCTTAAATCATCACAATTATATAAAGATTCAAAATAATAAGCAACAAATAATAATTCAAAATCTTTTTCAGCATTATAATAAGGTAAAATAGGAATTCCATTATCTAAATCATAAGCAAAAGCCATAACAGAATTATCAACAATTAAAATATCTTTTATATTAAAATCTTCAAAAATATTCATATCTTTAACATATAAATCTTTACCATCAATTTTACAACAAATACAATTACTTCTATATAATCTATTATAAAAATATTTATTTTCAGGATCTAAAAAATTTAAAACTGCATCTGCATAACTTTTATGTGATGCTGTATAAATTGCAATTGTATATAATTTACTTACTCTTTCTATTGATTCTTTCCAATTAGGACGTATATTTACTCCTATTTTTGCTATTTTTTGAGATGGTAAAGTTATTGATATTATATTTTCTTCTTTTTTATAATTTGATATATTTACTACTCCATGTATTAATGTTTCATCTAAATCAAAAACTGCAAGTTTTTTTTTATTATTTGGATTAAGTATTTTTACTTTATTTGGGAATGATGCTTTATTTTTATTTTCTCTTAATTCTACTATTATTCTCATACAATTTTTTGTATATTCATAAAAATTTGCTATTTCTATTGTATTTGTCATACTTTTTGCTTCATCTTCTAATGATGTGAAATGAGGGTTTAATTTTAATATTGGATTATTTAATGTTGATGATGATTTTTTTAATTTTAGTTTGTCTTTTTCTTTTTCTTTTTTTAATGGCATTATTGGTAAAATATTATTTATTTTTATGTTTTTATTTTGACTTTTATTTTCTTTTTCTTTAAAATTTATTAATTTTTTTTTTTCTTTATTTGATTTTATTGATTTTACTAAAATATCGAAATTTTCATCAAATAATAATAAACTTTTATATAATTTTTTTGATTGTTTTGATTGACTTCTTTTCAAAAAAACTAATTTATTATTATCCAATAAATCTTTTTCATTTTTATTTTGAATATCATTATTTGATTGATTATTATTTTTATCTGGTGAATTATTAGTAGATGAATATTTTTTTTTCATTGGAATATTAAATTGAACTTTTGGAATATGTGTTAAATTTTTATTTGAAATTCTATGAGTAAAAGTTAAATTAATATCATTTTGATTTTTATTATCGATTTTTCTTGGAGAATTTAAATTGTTTTCTATATGATTATCTATATCTGATACATTTGGTAATGATAATTGAATTGGTGTAAATAATTTTTTTTGACAATTATTTGATTTTGAACTTGAAAAACCAATTTTTCCTCCTTTATTACCATAAATCATATTTTTAATATTTTAATCATTTATTTTAATATTTGTATAAATGGAAAAAAAAAATATTGTAGTAATTTTTTTTTTATTTTTTTATTTTTGATTGTTTTTTATAATATATATATATGGTTATGAAATTTATTTTTTTTTAATTAAATGTATTACTATAGTATTTAACGGTATTTTATTTCTTACAAAATGTTTATCTTTATAAAAAAAATCAGGAAATGTTTTATTTAATTTTTAAATAATTATTTTTTTTCAATAAAGAATAACTTTAAATTAAATGAAAAACTATTTTTATTTGTTCTAAAATGAAAATATATTCAAGACGTTAAAATTGAATTAAAAACAAGTATAAATAAAAATGAATTTTTCAAAATAATTAAAATAACAATGAATAAAGAAAATATTCCTCAAAAAAAATATATAAATCATAAGAATAATAAGTTAATAACTTCTTTTTTCAAACCAATTATAAATGAAAATCAAAAATTAATTGATATTACAAATATAATATCAAATTCAAATTCATTTATAAATTTAAAAGAAGAAAAAGAAAATTTCAAATTTGAAGACAAAAAAGATATTATGGAAAATAAAGAAATCATTTTAAATAATAACTCAGAAAATGATTTTTTAATTAATATTCCTCAAGATGAAATGAATAATATTTATAATGAATTTTCCACATCAAAAAATACTTTTTTAAATAAAAAACGTAAAAAATTCAAGAATATAAATACAATTAAAGAAAAAAATGAATTTATTCATTATAAATCAAAAAAACAAAAAAATAAAAGGACAAAAATATCAATATTATCATATAATATATTAAATCAAATATTTATGAAAAAGAAAAATAGACCTGAATTATCATTAGAAAATAGAATGAATAAAATAATAAAAGAAATCCTTATTTTATCACCAGATATTTTTTGTCTTCAAGAAGCAGATTTAAATATTTTAAAACAATATTTCCATAATAAAGAAAATAATAATTTCAAAAATTATTCAATTTATTATGGAATTAATTGTGGTTCTTCTTTTTTAAATATTATAGGTTTTAAAAATGAAAAATTTAATTTAAAATCATTTAAAAATTTTTCATTACTTTTTATGGGAAAAAATTCTGGAAATAGAGGAATGATGTTTCTTCAATTAGAATTAATAAAAAGTAAAAAAATAATTTCAATATATAATATTCATTTTCCTTGGAAATATGAATTTGATAGATTAACAATGTTAAAATTATTATTTCAACATATTAATAATAATAATAATAATAAATCTAAAATTTTTATTGCTGGAGATTTTAATGCTGAACCTAATTCAAATACAATTAAACTTTTTTATTTTAATAAGTTTTTAAATGAAAAAAAATATTATGAAAATTATGATATTAATGATGATAATATTAGTTTTGAATTAATGAAATTAAGTGAGAATATTTATAATAAATTTCATATGAAAAGTGCATATCAATATTATAATAAAAAGGAAAAAAATATTATTGGAGATTATTATTTTCATCCTATTTGTACAAGTAGAACTCATTTTTATAAAAGGAATATTGATTATATATTTTTTTCAAATAAAATTTATATTAATAAAATTTTAAAATTACCTAGTGAATTAGATATTGATAAAGAAAATTATTTACCTTCAAAAGATTTCCCTTCAGACCATTTAAAAATATATGGTGAATTTACAATATAATAAAATGATTATAATTAATTATTATAAATAATTTAAATTTTAATTAATTTTTTTTAAAAAAAAACCATTAATAAAATAAAATAAAATTCTTACTTTAAAAAATTAAAAAAAAAAAAAACAACCAAATATAATAAAAAAAAAAAAATAAAAAAAGAAAAAAAAATGTTAGAAATTCCCCCAGACATATATGCATGGTTAGTATCAATAGATATTTTAGATGATTCAACATACGATAAATCAAAAGCAGAAGAAAATAAAATAAATTATCCTCAATATCCAAATTTACCAGCATCAGTAGCAAATTTTTCCTTTAATGAAAATGGAACAATTCAATTAAGTTCTCAAGTTATTAAAACTATATTAACTGGATTTTTTTTTCCAAATTTATTTAGTAAATTAAATTTAATGATGAATGAAATTTATGGTAATATATATAAAAATGATGAATCCTTATTACAAATAATAAATGATGAAACTCCACAAGTAAAATTACATAATTGGGAATTAATTTTAGAAAGTATTAAAAATTATTATGGAATAATATTTGATAATGATTTTAAAACTTTATTAGTTGCTGGTGATAATACAACTTTTAATGATTTATTTCAAAAATTATATTCTTTTTTTCTAGAATTACAAAATAGAATTGAAAAAGAAAATGAAACTAAATTTTTAAAAGAAAATAATCAAAAAGAATTAGAAATGCCAGTTTTTGATAATGATAAAACAAAATCACTTCCAAAAATAAGATTTAATGAAGATATTGTAGATTTAGATGAATTATCTTTAAATAATAATAATATTAAACCTTTAAATCAAACTAGAAGTGTTTTAGAATTTATAATTTGTGCAATATGTAAAACAATGAATTTAACACCAAAACAAAGTGCAGCTTTATTATCAGATAATAAAAAGTATTTAACTTATATTTTAACAAAAGGTTTATCAAATAAAAATTTTGAACCAGTTAAAAATTTCTATACTGAAATATTATCAAATGTAGATTATTTTATTCAACTAATACAAATAAATTCAATAGCTTTTCCTAATCAAATAAGTAAAAATATAGAATTAAGTTTAAGTTCATTTAAACCAGGATTATTAAGTAAAAATATTGAAGTTGTATATATTTGTGGTAGATTATTAAGTAAATTAGCTTTAGAATTAATAGAAAGTAATTTAATTTCTGCTGCTTGGGATTGGTTTATTTCATCAAATGGTGGTTTAGAATCTTGTATTTTATGCTTAAAGAAACATGATGAAGCAATTGAAATTGTTGTTACTTTAATTAATAATTTTGCTAGGTTTCATATTTATGAATTATTTACTATTCATTTAAAAAATTTTTTACAAAATGATGGTGCTTATTTTACTTTTGTTTCTGATATTATTGAAAAATTTTCTAGATTGAGTAATTTTACTGATGAGTTTATTAAAAATAATTTAAAACAGTTTTTTATTGAATATATTGTTGAAGTTTCAAGAAGTCCTAATGTTAATGAAAGGATTAAAAGTGCTTTGTTTTTAGGAGAACTTTGGGTTAATTTTTCTATTTATTTTGATTCTGATGAAGAAAATTATCAAATTTTATCAATTTTTAAAACTTTATATAAAGATGATAATCGTTTAGTTAAATATTCATCTTTAAGTCAATTATTTAGAATTTTATTATATTTTGCAAGTGAAAGAAATACTTTTGTACCTGTTATTTATAAATGTTTAATTTTTGCCTTTGTTGAAAATCACAATGATATTTTAATAAGAGATTTTATAATATCAAATTTTATTTATGCTTTTAAATTCATATTATCAATTCCAGTTGGAATTTTAGTAGAACCATATGATAAACAAATACAATTAAATTTAGGAACTTCATATTATTTTAATATTATTGATATATATTTCTTATCAATTGTAGCAAGGCATCCAAGATATAATGTTAAAGAAGCAGTTTTAACAATGGATCTTTTAGGAAAAATATATTTTGATATTGGGAAAGAAGAAAATGTTGAAGATGAAGTTTTTAAAACTAATACTTATAGAGGTGTTTATTTTTATAAAGTTATTAATTCTTTATTTACTATGATTTTATCTAGATATTTAATGCATGAATTAGGGGTTCAATTTTGCTTTAAATATGTTAAAATGTGTATTCAAACTTTTTGTAGATTGGATCGTCCTTTAAGTGATAAAATATATTTAAATGCTTTAGTTTTAAATTTAAATCCTGAAGATGAAAAAAAAAAATTAATTTTTGAAGATGATATAATATTAAATCAAGAAGAAAGGAAAAATAGTATTAATTTAAAATCACTATTAAAAATGGCAATAGTTAGAATGATACAAGATATATTAAATATTAATAATACTTTTATAAATAAAGCAATTAAAAATTTAATTATAACTGCAGCATTGAGACATTATAAAATTTATAATTTTATGAATATTGGTTTATCTAAAATGTTATCTCATTTTGGAAATCCAAATGATGTTGTTTATTATTATAATATTAATACTGATGAATTAGAAATTGATAGAGATTTTAAAATTGCTATTGATTTAATTTATGATAGGTTACCAGATTTAAAAGAACCTTTTATTAATAATGTGAATAATGAAAATGATAATAATAAAAATAAAAATATTAAAAGTGAAACTTTAAAGAAACATAAAACTAATATTTTAAATAGTGGAAGTAGGAAAAAAAATTTATTAATTGATAATATTGATAATAAATCAAATAAAAGTGAACCAATGATGAATTTAAATAAATCTCAAATAAATCATTTAAAAAGTTTAAAAGAAGATTTAATTAAATATGATAAAACAAAAAAAATAATAAACAATGAAATAATACCATATCATCAGAAATTTACAACATACAATAAAAAAACAAAAAAATTTAAAACAGATGACTTAATATTTACAAGTCAAAATAACAACATATCATTATTAGATTTAAATTTAGAAGAAGATAGAGATATAATAAAATTAAAAAAATTTTTAAAAGACTTCTCAGGTTTTTTTAAAGATATTTTTACAAGATATTGTGGAAGTATATATCATCCAATAAAAGGAAAAGTATTTAATTCAATAAATGAAATAGGAGATACAATATCAACAAGTGAAATAATAAAAATATTTAAAGATCATAATATATTAGGAAATTTTTCAATAACAAAAGAAGATTTATCAATAATTTTAAGTATAATGAATTCAAGAGTTTTTAAAAAAAAAAGTTTAAAAAGTGGTGTTTCATATGATGAATTTATTGAAGATTTTATTCAAATATCTTATTATACTTTTTGTAAACCTCCTTTTGTTTATAAAAATTTTACTGTAAGTGATTATCCTGAACAAATGATTAAATTATTTTCAAAAGAATTTCCTGAAAATTTAAAATATTATCATCCTGATAAATTATTATCAAATGATGAAAAGGAAGTTTGTAATGCATTAAATAAACAATTAAAAAAAAGTAATTTTGTACATATTCCTAAAGGTTATAAAAAGTATCTTGATACTGATATTTATTTTAAATATAAAGTTCCTGATTGTATGTATTTTCTTTTAGGTGAAAGTAAAAAAATTTGTCTGGAAATTTTAGATGAAATTATTTGGAATATTACAAAAAAACATATTTTAGAAGGATTTTGTTTTGTTGAAGAAACTTATAAAACTAGACCTATGTATCCTAAAAAACAATATCCTAGACAAAATGATCGTTTCTTTTTTGATAATGAAAGATTTAAAATTGTTAAAAATAGAAATCAAAATATTCCTTATAATTATAATAAAGGGAATGAAGGAAAGAAAAATCAAGAAAAAAAAAATAAAATTTAAATTGATGTTTGTGATTATGGAAAATTTATTTTTTTCTAAAAAATAATTTTACTATTAATAAATAAGGGAATTAATATTATTATATATTAATTTTTGTAATTAAATTTTTCATTTTTAAAGTCTTTTAAAATTCAAAAAAATATTTTTTTCCTAATTATTATTAATCAGTAACAAATAAATAAAATTTTATATTTTATTATTAAATATTACAAAAAAATAATATTTACAAAAATAAAAAAATGAATTTTCAATTAAAAGGATATGACAGAGTTCAAGCATTATATTTAATAAAAAAAGATATAAAAAAAAATGGAGATCGTTTTGGTGAAAAAAAAAGAAGTTTAGAGAAATTAAAACAAATTCAAAAAATAAAACCCCCATCTTATTTTAAAATAACTCAATATAACATAGAAAGAATCCCATCAACAAAAAATAAAAGAAATAAAAATCCATTTTATAGTATTGAAAATGAAAAATATAGTTATAATAAAATACCATATTACACATTAAGTTCATTTAAAGAAACATTTGGAAATTTAGATATATTTAATAATGGTATAATATCAAATAATAATGAAAATAAAAAATCAGAAAATAAAAATAAAAAAAATAAACATAATACAAATAATTTTGATGATATTCCTCCCATTTTACCAGTAAAAAAAAATAGATGGTTAAGAAATGAGAATAATAAAAGTATTGATTATGAATTATCAAATAATACAAATTTAGTTTCTATTGCCACTAATACTGATAAAGATGAAGATAATGATATTTTATTTCAAACTGAACCAAATAAAAATATTAATAATTATTTTAAAGATAGAGAAATTGTTATTAATAAATTAAGAGAAAATGGTATGTTAATTGATAAAAGATTAAGTAATAAAAATTATTTTAATCATCATCATAAATTTTTGGATTTAATTGATTCTAAAAAAGATTTTTTTGATGCAAGTAGGAGAAGTCAAATGTATAAAAAATATAAAATTTTTCCATCTACTTTAAATGAAGGACATTTAAATTATAAAGATTTTTTTGTTGAAGAAAATGGAATTATTTTTCCTAAAACTGATATTGAAGAAAGAAGAGATTTTAGAAAAAGAAGAAAAAGATTAAGACAATTAAGAAATAATTTATAAAAATTATATTATATTATTATTTATGGTATAATAAAATTAAATTTTTATTATAAAAATTTTTTTATAAATATTTCATTTTTTCATTTATGGTTAATTAAATGTAATAGATTATTGTTAATAAAAGAAGATAATTATTTTAATTAATAAAGTAATTTTCAATTGTTTTATAATTTAATTAATTAATGAAAGATAATAATAATCAAATTATTGAAATTAAAGAAGAAAAAACAATAGTAAAAAATTATAATAATGATAATATTGAAAATAAAAACTTTAATTATTATCATAAAAATAATCTAAATAAAATGAATGAAAGACAAAAAAGAAGAATGGAAAAAAAAAGAGAATTAGAAGAAGAATTATATTTATCATTAAAACATAAAATATATCTATTTTCAATATGGTTAGTTTTTATAATAACATTTATTTCTGGATTTATAGTTCATTATGATACAATAGAAAATGTTACAGCTTCTTCTATTTTATGGACTTTTTCTTCTATAATTTGTATTTTGGCTATTTTATATACTTATTGTTATTATAAATGTATTCATGCAAAATCAATTAAGGAACAACAAAAATATTTGAAATATATTCCTTGTTAAAATATATAAATTTATTTTTTAAGATTATTAGATATACAAAATAGAGATTTTGTTTTTTTTTTATTTTATTATTTTGAATTATTAAATAAAATATAATTTGAAAAAAAATATTATTTAATTTTCTGTTTAAATTTTAATTTTAATTTTTAAATATTAAATACACAAATATGAATTATATTTATAAAATCTAAAGGGATTAATTAATTATTTATGAATTTTTCAATGATTATATGAAATTAAAAAGTTCATTTTTTAATATTTTTTATTTTGAATATTTCTAATTTTTTGATTAATAAAAAAAGCTTTAACTTGATTAGCAAACTCAATTTGATATTTATAATTATTTAACATATTTTGTTTTAATTCATTAATTTTTACTTTATCTACTTTAAGAATATCATTCATTGAAACATATTTTTTATGATAATTAGAATAAGAAGATAAATTATCAGATTCTTCTTCAGTAGAAATATCTATTTCAAAATCTAAATGTTCCAAACTCTTACAAAAGTTTAAATTTAATTTCTTAAGATTTTCTTCTAAATTATTTAATTCTTTATTGTCTTCGATTTTATCTTTATTATATTTTTCTATATTATATCTTTGATCAATTGCTTCTAAAAAAATTTTTTCATCAGAATTTGATAGTAATTCAATAAACATGTAATATTTATATTTATAATATAGTTTGATAAGTTTGGATTGAATTTAATTATTATTTTATGATAATATGAAATTGAATAAAAAAGAAAATAAAAATAAAATATTTAAATTTTAAATTTAAGAAGAAAAAATTATTATTCTAATTATAATTATAATAAACCAAATCCTTGTTTAGCTTGAATATAAGCATTTAAAATATCAGTAGTATTATTAAAAGTTAAATCTTTATTATAATAATTTTTTTTTTCTTCATCATCACTCTCATATATAAAATTTTGTAAATGAACTGTTGCTTGAATAAATGAAGGAACTAAATAAATATTTATATATGTAAAATTAGGATTTATCATTAAATAAAGTCCTTTATTATTTAAGAGTTTTCTATTAATATTTAATATTAAAGGGTAAAGGCTTTTATGTACTTTTACATATTTTTTTCGAAAAAAATTTAATATACAAAAAAAATATTGAAAACTGAATATTAAAGCAATAAAAAAATGTATCAATGCAATAAATAATTTTTTATAATAAAAAGTATATAATAATGATAAAATTACGAAAGTTAAAATTAATATTAAGTATAATATTTTTACTTTTGTAAATAATCTTTTCCAACGAAATTTTGAACTTTCTTTTTCTAATAAAGTTAATATTATATCAACATCATCAAAATCTAATTTATTATATAGAATTTTTGGGTCAAATTCTCTTTTTATTCTCTTTTTTAAAGATGGTATATAAAATAAAACTCTTCTCCATTCGTTTTCTTTTTTTTGTCTTAAAATATAATTAATCATTTATTTATCATTATTATTTTTATGCTTGAAAATATAATAAACAAAAAAAAAATATAAATAAATATAAGTATTTAGATTTTATTTTCCTTAAAAATTAATTATTATATTCTAATAGTATTATTACTTAATTTCTTCTTTCTAAATAATTTTAATTATAATTTAAATATATATTGAAAAATATATTCTTTTATTAATATTTTTATTATTTTTAATAAAATA
>JAJJLH010000582.1:0-10712 GCA_023806865.1 Isotricha sp. YL-2021a
ATCAATTTCATTTTTATTAAAATAATCACAATAATTTATTATATATTTATTATTTTTCATATTATTATTAATACATTCTTCACAAAGATTTTTTCCCTCTTTTAAATCCATTTTTATTAATTTTTTCAAATGAAAATAACAATTCATTATATTGTCTATATCATTTGAAATACAAATATGATTTTTATTTATTTTATTATGAATTAAAATACATTGTTTGCAAAATAAAATATTACATGTTTTACAAAAATAATTAGCTATATTAACATTATCATGATTATATTTTTTTTGACAATTACAAGAAAATAATTTTTCATATTCATAATATTTATTAATAAATTTAAATATTGGAATTAAATTAGTATCCTTTTTAAAATTGCATGTCTCTAAAATATATGCTCCATCAATTTGAATTATTATATTTAATTTAGGTATTTCCATTCTACAATAATTACATATTAAATATATTTTATTGGCTAAATTTTTTATCTCATTTTTTTCCATTTTTTTTCAAATTTTTAATAAATTTTGTTTTTCCAAAACAATTAAACTTAGTAGATAAAATAGTTTTGAATACAATTTAAAATAAAAAAATAATAATTTTAAATTATAATTTTAATTTAAAAAATATTATTTATAATTTAAAAAAGGAATAAATAATAATTTGTAATATAAATTTTGTTATCATAATTAAAACATAATATTTTTGAATATTCCAAATATAAAATTATAATTAAAAATTTTTTCCTTTTTGTAAAAATTTTGTAATATTCATATAAAAATTTTTTGATAAAATTTTATTTGATTTTATAAAAATATTGCTATTAAATTAATAAAATGGAGCATACTCGAATAATTCAATTAATTCTTCCAAATAAAATAATAATAAAAATAAATATTTCTGGTGACGAATATGAACTTAGGAACTTAATATCTGAAATTGCAGGAATAAATCCTTTACAAATAAAAGGAATAAAAGATTCAAATGGGAATTATTATACATTATCATCAGCATTAAAAACAGATGAGTTAAATAAAGGACAAAAGAATAATTTTTATGAATTAATTTTAGGTAAAGAAAATAATCAAATTTCTTTGATAAAAAATAATGTAAATGGTAATATTATTTTTACAAATTCTCCAAATGTAGGAAATTATATTGCCAATTATTATATAAATGGAATAAAAAAGAAAAATTATTCTCAATTTTTAAGTAAATCAATGAATAAAATAAATTTTAAAGAAAATAATATTGAAATGTTTAATAAAGATTTAAATCAATTAATGAAAAATCATAAAATTTCACAAAAAGAAAATTCTGAATTAATTACCTTAGTTCATGAAAAAAAAAAGGAATTATTTAAAGAAATTAAATCTAAAAATTGTATTAAAGAAAATTATAATTTTGATAAAATAAATTTCAATTTAACTGAAAAAAATAACAATACTCAATCTAGAACACCAATATTAAAAATGAAAAATATTGAAAAAATAAAAAATAATAATACTTTATATATTGATAATAAATATAAACTTCAAATTTATGAAAAAATGAAAGATTATTTTTATGAAGAAGATTTAGAAATCATTAGATTATCTTTAAAATATGAAAATGAAAAAGTTTTGAATGCTATTAACAAATTTAAGGAAGATAATATTATTTCCAATTTAATTTTAATATTCAAAAAATTTATTATTCAATATAAAAAAAGAAAGGAGATTTTTGGAGATAAAATTAATTATTTATTTTCTACAAGAAAATTTGATTTTGAATGTGAAAATGAAAATTATAGTGAAGAAGGTAACATTCATGATGGAAAAAATTTAACAAATATAAATAAAACCTCTGAACAAAATATTAAAAAAATGTTAAAAATACATAATCAAATTCTCTATGATTACTTTAAAAAATTTGTAAAAGAAAAATATGAGAAACTTAAAAAAATATATGAAGAAAATAATTATAATGAATTGAATTATTTATTAAATGAAGAATGTAATAAATATATAGAAGAAGAAATAAAAAAATATGCAAATTTAAAAGGTAAAAAAATATCAAATAATGAAATTAATAAATATTATAATTTATGTAATGAAAATAATTCTGATATTCAAAAAATATTTCATATATTTCAAACAGAATATAAATTTCTAAATTTAATTAAAAATATATATGATATTATCATAGATGATAATGATAATATTGAAAATGAAAAATTAGATTATGAAAAAATAAAAAAATCTTTTATAAATGATTTATCAAAACTTAAAATTAATGAAAATGATATATTCAAAATTAAATTATTGATAAATCAAAAAAATGAAAAAATTTTAAATATCATAAACAAATATAAAGAAACTAAAAAGATCTCTTATTATGAAAATAATATTAAACAATTAATCATAAATAATGAAAATAATTGTTTCTTGGAAGAACTTCTACAAAAAAAACCAATTCCACTTAATTCAATTAATAAAAATAATAGTATTAATAAAGATACAATAAATCATATTAAAAAAATATTATTATTAAACAAAGATGAAATTAAAATATTAGAAAATAATTATAAAACAGATAGCAATCTAAATAAAGTTATAATTGATTATATAAATAAATCTATTTCAATATCTGATTTAAAAATTAAACTAACAGAATATATAAAATCAATAAAGAATAATAATATAAGAAGGATTAAGATAAAACAAAAAACTATGAAATTAAATAATATAAAAAAAAAAGATATAAATAAAAAAAGAAAAGAATTATCATTTACTCCAGAAACAATAAAAAAATCTAAAAAAGAATTATGTTGTTTTTTACAAAATGAAGAACAAATAGAAAATAAAATATTAAATAAACAAAAAGAAATAATTAATCTTTTATATAAAGAAGAATGTTTAGACAAAAAAACATTTAATATAATAAATAAAAAAATTACTCAAGATGATCAAGGTTTAATTTCAGCTTTTGAAGTTTATGCTATTTCACAAGATCATATTGAATTCATTGAAACATTAAAAATAATTGCAGATTTATATGATTCTCATTATGAAAGTTTTTATATTCTTTTAAATCATTCATCTTTTAATTCATCTCAAAAAGATAAATTAATTTCATTATTTCAGGAAAAAAATGAAAAATTAATAAAAGCTTTAGAAAAATATGAATCTGATTTAGATAAAAGTACAATTTATATTACTTTTAATGACTTAATTTCTATGAATTAAACATATTTTTATAAATATTTTATAGATAATATATTAATGAACAAGTATATTATAAAATATATAAAAATACAAATGTAAAATATAAATGTTGTTTAAATGAATAAGATTATTCATTAAAACAATTTGAAAATGCTTTTTAAATAAGATAATTTGCTTGATAACATTAAATGTATTAAAATTATTTAATTATAAATATATTCTATAAATAAATATATGCTAAAAACTTCTTAAATAATGAATTTAATTTTAATTAAAAAAAAACAGTTCTTAAATTTATTTTATAATTTATAATGATAATTTTGTAATTTATGATAGTTTTGAGATATTTTAATATTATATTTATTATTTATTAGTTAATTTATATGAGTTAAAAGAATTTTAAAATTTAAATTTAGTTTATTTATCTTTTTTTAATTTTATAATTACTTTAAATAATTTTATAAAAAATAAAATGGATAATCAAAAAGTTATATTATTATCAGAAGAAATTTCTAATAATTCAAAAAAAAATAATGAATTAAGGTAAAAATAATTAAATTAAATTATAAAAAATAGTTCTTCATCATCTTTTTTACAATTCACTAAAATATCAGATATTATATCAGCAAAAGAAGGAAAAGGAAAATATGCTGATGTTATATATAAAAAAGAAGATAAAAAAGTTAATTATGTTAATAATCCTTTAATAAATCAAAATAAATATGTTTCTGATGGAGGAGTTAATAAAAGAAAAAATAAACATAATAATAATAATACTAATTCATTAAAAAATTTTCAAACAAAAAAAATTTCAACAATTCCAACTGAAACAATTGAAAGACCTTTTACATTACCAAATCAACCTTCAAAAAAAGGAAATAAATTTTTTTTAAATAATGAAAATAAATATATGAAAGAAGAATTAAAAGATAAAATGAGAAAATATTGTCAAGAAATAAGAAAAAAAACAAATATAAATAATTCATATAAACCTCCTTTAAAAATTAATAATTATTTTACAGATATTAATGAAGAAGATTCTAAATATTATCAATTAAATTATCCTGAAATTAAATGTTATCAAAATAAAAATAATATGAATAAATTTGAAAAAAGAAAAAATTATATTGTACCAAAAGTTTATAGAAATGAAATTGAAGAAGATGAAGAAAATTCAAAAGAAGATGAAAATAATGAAAGAAATAAATTGATAAATCAATTAATATATAATTCTGAAATTAATTATGTTCAAGATTTTAGAAGAAAAGCTCAAGAAGATACTATTAAAGAATTAAAAAATATAAAAGATAGGATTGAAGTTTTACAAAAAAATAATATTGATATTAATTATTTACTTGAATCTGAAGAAGAAAATGAAAAAAAAGAAGAAAATGAAATTGAAAATATAAATGAAGAAAATAAAAATGAAATTATAAATAAAGAAGAAAAGAAAAGTTTTGATATTGAAATTGAAAATAATCAAAATATAATTTCAGATTCAAATTATAATGATAATAAAAAAGAAAAATTATACTTAAAAGCTCCATTATCAATTAAAAGAAAACCAAATGTTAATTCTTTAGAATTCTATCAAAAAGTTAAAAAATATCTTAACAATAAAGAAAAAGATTCAAAAATTAATAATGATGTAAATGATTATGAAAATAATATAAATCAAAAAATTAATTTAGTGGAACCTTATAATAAACAAATGAAAAAAAAGAAAAATTATTCTATAAACTATATTAATGATTCATTTAAGCCAGAATTAAAACTTAATTATAAAAGAACAAAGGAAGAATTACAAGATTATATGAAAAAAAAAGATGAAAAAAGAAAAGAAAATGAAATAAAACAGAAAGAAGAAGAAAAAAATAAAGATTTAAATAATTATAGAAAATTAGCTGAATTACAAAAAACAATTAATAATAATAAGAATAAAATTAAATTAGGAAAAAATAATAAAAAAGTAATAAATGGTTATTATGTAGGTTCAAATAAAAAAAATACATTTAGTAGAGAAAGTAGTAAAAGTACTGTTTTAGAAAAAAATGAATATTATAAAAATATAATTGAAAGCCTGGAAATAATTGTAAATGAAAATAAACAAAATGAAAAGAAAAATATAAAAATGTCAAAAGAAAATTATGATAAATTTATTGATGATCAAGAAAATAAAATTAAAAATGGTGAATTAGGAATTATAAATAAGAATAATAATATTGATAAATATAATAAAAAAGTAAATAAAAAAAATAAACCAAAAAAGATTAAAGAAAATAATTCATTTAATAAAGAAATTCAAAATTCTGAAACTTTAAGAAATAATGATTTAATCAAAAAAAATAATTTAAATAGATTTTTTGAACCACATAATGAGAATAAAGAAAAATTAAACAATAAAACTAATAATGAAAATCAATTAAAAAAAGAAAAAGTGTATTCTGAAGAAAAAAATAAAATAAATCATTCAGAAAATAATATTATCAAAACTAAAAAAAATCCTGAAAAACAATTCAATTCTAAAATGAAAAAAATAATATCAAAAGATAATAAAAAAGAAAAAAATATAAAAAAACCAAATAAAAGAAATATAAAAAATAATATTGAAAATCAAGAAAATGATAACATAAATAAAACAAAAGATTATCAATTTACTCAAGAGGAGTTAGAAATATACAATCAAATCTTAGAAGAATTAAGTGAGTTTTTAAATAAAATAAATAAAAAAAATGCTTTTAATGATATCATTTCATATGGTAATAATAGATTTAGATATATTGTTGGTATTCAAAGATTAATTTTAATTTTTAAATTTTATCCATTTAATGCTATAATATCATATGGAAATCTTTTATTTTATTATGAAGCATTTAAACAAATTTTTTATATTTATATTTCAAAAGCTTTTTATAAAATAATTAAATATAGTAAAAATATTCAAAAACATGATAAAAAAAATATAAAAAATGAAAATAAATCATTAAATAATATTTTAAATAACAAGAATAAAAAAGAAATAGAAATAAAAATAAAAAATGCAATAAATAAATTAGAATATCCCATAAAAGTATATACACTTCAAAAAATATTTGATTATGCCTATCAAGATTTATTAAAAGAATATAATCATCAAAAAAATGATATATCAGAATATTCAGATAATAGTGATTCATTTCCAATTAAAAATCATACATATTTATATGAATCCTTTAGTGAAAAAAATTCAATAATATTATATCCTAATAGTGTAGATAGTGATAGATTACATAGAGTATATAAATTATTAGAAATGCAAAAATCTGATTCTGATATATCTGATGATGATTCTTATATTAGTGATGATAATTATAAAAATCATCATATTGATTTATCTAATTCATTTAAATATAAAAATAATTCCAAAATTAAAAATAAAAATAAATATAAAAATTTAGAAGATGATGAAATTAAAATTGAAAAAATTGCCCCTTCAATTGGATTATTAAATATAAAAGATGAAGATAAAAAAAAATTATCAGATAATTTAACTGAAGAAATTATAGATAAGATAATAAAATCTGAAATTACAAATAATAATATTTTACTTTTACCAAAAAAAAATCCAAATTCATTTTTTTCATTATCTAACTCTATAAATAATAGTCCAAACAAAAGTTTAATAAATTCACAAAATATAGATTCATTTCCTTTTGGAAATAATAGTGTATATAGTAATCAAAATGATTTAAATAATTCAATTTTTATGAGACCAATTTCAGAAATTCAAAGAGATAAATCATTAAATTTATATAATGATATAATTGCTCCAAGATTAATAAAAAAAATTTCTAAAGAAATCGATTCTAATTATGAACAAATAATTAATAATTTAAAACAACCATTTAAAATTAATGAAACAAAACTTATGAATGGAATATTATTAAAAGATAAAGAAATAATATCAAATCCAAATTCAGTTTATATAAATAAACAAATATCAAATTTAGATTATTTAAATAAAGAAAAAATAAAAAAAGATTTTACACCATTAACAAAAAAAATAAGAGAAGAAAATGAAAATGATGTAGATAGTTATTATGATAATATATTAAATGAATGTTTAATTGATACTGCAAATGAATTAATTGAAAATGAAAGAATTTATGGTGAAATTGGTGAACCAATAAAATGGAGTTTAAGAGATAAAATAATTACTTTTAAATATACAAATGATAATTTATCAAAAAATCAATTTAAAAAAAAAATTTGTAAACGATTAAGAAATTTAACTAATTTTAAAATGGCATTAATTCCAGAAAATTATGAAAATATTGATCCTGATTTAATTGCTTCTGATAGAGAAAAAAAATTTTTTAAAAGTATAAATGAAGAATTAAAAAATGATAAAAAAAATTGGGAATTTTTTGAAAGTGAAGAAACTCAAATTAAATTACTTTTATCTAAAATTATTATGGATCAATTGTTAAATGAAGTAATAGAAATAATGGAACATGTTCAACTTTCAAGAAAAGAGCCTAATAAATATCAAAATAAATCTATTTATGCTTGTGATGATATTCCTAGATTAAGTTTTCAAAATACAACTGAAAATAATGATGATGCAGATAATGATAATATTAATCAATAATTTTTTTTAATATTATTTACTTTTATTAATTTTTTACTTAATTTAAACTACCAAAAAAAAAAAATAATTAATAAAATAAAAATAAAAATAAAAAATTAAAAAATAATAAAAACATTAAAAAAAAAAAACTTTTTTACTCCATAAAATTAAATAAATAAAAATATTTATTCATTAAAAATATCAATTTTACAAAATTCCTTCTGTATATTTATAATATCCCAAGGTAAATATTCTGCAATAGTAAATCCAACAACATTACAAACTTTCTGTACATCACAAACAATACTAACAACTTTCCTAACATCTAAATCTCCAATAGCATAATCTGGTGTAGGTAAATTTGGTTCATTACATAACAAAGATCTAAACTGACTAGGATTCATAACATCAACATCTAAATGAATTAAAATAACCTCAAATCCCATTTCCTTAATCCAATTAACAATAATACTATTATCCTTAATTAAATCTTCAGGAGTAGCAAATTTAATTTTTTTCTCATCAAGATATTTATTCTCATAAGATAAACATTTTTTTTTAATTAACCCAGCATACATTATTTGTTCATATTTAAAAGGATTTTTAACAATTTTAGCAAAGTCACTTGCACCATCTCCTAATAAATTTCCTAATACCATTGCATGTTCATGTTCAAAATCATTTGGTGTTGAAATATCAGGATGAGCATCAATCCATAAAATTCCAATTTTTTTATTTTTATATTTACCATGTAAATAATCAAATGATGATTGAGAAACTGAACAATCACCTCCTATTGTTATAATTTTATCTGGGTTTTTTATTTCGAGAATTGAATATGCTATTTCTAATTGTTTGATTATTATATCTGGATTATTTATTTTGTTTTTTATGTAATTTTCTGTAAAGTTTTCAGAAACTGGAACTTCAATTTCATCACATTTTCCTTTTGGAAGAATTAGTTTTAATATGTGGGAACCGAGGTAGTAATTTGGGTTCATTCCTCCTTGCCATTGAGGGTAGATTAAACGAAGGGTTTTGGATTTTTGCATTTTTTGTATTTTTTTTTTTTTTATTTTTGATTATATTATTTTTATTATTACGGAAGTAAAATGTTGTTTTATTTTGGATTTATTTTTATAGAAAAATAAAATATTAAAAAAATATTTTTTTTTTATTTTTTTATATTTAATTTTTTTTTATTTTTATTAACACACCACACCTGGGCCGATGTAAATATAGTTTTGGTTTTCTTCCATTAATTTTGGGTCAACACTATAAATATATTATTATAATATTTATTTATTACTTTTCTAGAAAATGAATATCAAAATTATTTACAAACATCCAATTAGTTTTTTCAATAAATTCTAATTTTTTTTTCATTTCATTCATTATTACTCTTAATAAATTCTTCTGTTCTTCTATTTATAATATTAATTAAGTTTTTTTACCTTCATTTAATTTTGATGATTTATTATTATTACATAAGCAAATAGGTGATTTATTTTCATTATTATTTGAAATATTAAAATTTGAATTAGATTCTTCATTAAACATTTAAATTTTAATTATACAGTTATTGATTAAAATATTTTGAAAAAAAATAAAAAAATAAATATAATATTTAAATAATAAATTTAAAAAATTATTTCATTTTATTTCCAATTGATGATAATTTATTAACTAATTCCATTAATTGATTATCATATTTTTCTTGATTTACTTTTGTTTCAACAATTAAATCATTTAAATCTTTACCTAAATTTGTTATTTGTTTCATTTTATTAGAATTATCTTCCATATTTAAATTATCTTTTTTTAAAAAGTTATTTAAATAAGGAGATTCATAATAATTTTCATTTTCTTCTTCATTATTATTTTCTTCATTTATATATTCATTTTCTTCCATCATATTTTTATTATTAATATTATTACTTATATTTTTCCCAATTTTCATTTTCAAATTTTCATTTTCATTTTTATATTGTTTTAATTTTTCATAACAAACTTCCATTAAATCTTGAAATTGATTTATTAACATATCTCTCTCTAAAGTTTTTTCTAAATTATTCCCTTGATTTATATTAAAATTATTATTATAATTTCTATAATTATTATAATTAGTAAAATTATTATTCATATAAGATTGATTAAAATTATTATTAAATCCATAATTATTATCAATTATTCTTTGAGAATTATTAATTTGATAATTGAAATTATTTGAAATATCATTATTAATAAATGAATTTATTTGAGGAATACTCATTGAATTATTAAATTCTTTAGCCCGATATTTTAAATTTGAAAATTCATGTTGCATAATTGGTAATGTTTGATTTAATCCATTATATATTCTTAAATAATCATTGTTTGTTGTTCTTCCTAAAGGAATATTTTGTAATTTTATATTCAATCTTGAAGGTGTAGAATCATAATATTCCATTTTAAATTATTTATTTAAGAGTAAGAAAAAGAAATAATAATAATTAAATTATTTTTTAAATTTAATAAAAGTATTAATATATTTTCAAAGAATAAACCTAATAAAATTTGATTATTATTTATATTATTATTGATTTATATTATTTAAAATAAAAATTTTTGAAATAATGATTAATTTTAATAGTGAAAGGGAAAAAAATCAAAATTTTTTAATAGAATAATTTATTTTCAAACAAAATATTTATAATGAATATATAATTAATTAAATATAAATAAGGAAAATTAACTTTTAAATTCTTTTTTTTTGTTTTTTATATTTATTTTAAATATTTTATATTTTTAAATTTCAATAGATTTTTTAATGGAAAATGATGAAAATATAATTTATAAAATGATTTTGGGGATTGGGGATTGGGGATTGGGGATTGGGGATTGGGGATTGGGGATT
>JAJJLH010000583.1:0-10695 GCA_023806865.1 Isotricha sp. YL-2021a
TCCCCAATCCCCAATCCCCAATCCCCATCCCCAAAATTTCATTTATTAAATGTTTTAAATAAAAAAAAACCTTGTTCAAAATTAACAAAAAATATAAGAAAAATAAATAAATTTAAAAATCAATGTTATGTATTTTTTCAAATAATGCAATTAGTTTATAATGATACAATTGATATTTCTTTTGATTCTTTTATGATAAATTTTTCTCAATTTTTTAATAAAACAATTGCTTCAGAAAAAGAAATAAAAAAAGCTTGTGAAGTTATTATTCAAATTGCTGAAAATACAAATGGAGTTAATAATAATATTAATGAAGAATATAATTCGACTTCTGAAAATGATGATGATAATAAAATTTATAATTTAGATATTTTAAATGAGAAAATTAAAATTATTGAAAAGAAAATTAAAATGTATGATAAAATGAAGAATAAAATAAAAAATATTATTTTAACTTCTAAATAAAAAAAATAAACTATAAATTAAAAAAAAAATTCTTAATTTTTTTTTTTTTTAATAATTAATAAAATTTTTCAAAAATATAAAAAAAAAATATGATAGATAACGAAGAATTAAATCAATTATCAAGAAATGAAGAATTATCAAATCAAGAATCTGATAATGAATCAAAAAATTCACCAGGTTACATAGATAATTATGTAAAATTCCAAAACCAAGTGGATGAAATAGTAGGAGATGAAAATGAAGAAAATGTAAAAACTTTCAAACAAAATTTAGATGCTTTCTTATCAAATGGTCAATTAAAAGATGCTATAGAAATAATATCTTTTTTATTATCATTTTCCTCATTTGTAATTTATATAATAAGTACATATTTCCCTGAAGAAAAATTTGATTGGTTTATAACTTTTGAATATTTTGTCTGTGGATATTTTATTTTAGAAACAATATTAAATTTATATTTAGCACAACATCGTTTATTACATTTATTTCAAATGGATACTGGTATAGATTTATTATCATCAATTTTACCTTATTTTGCAAGAATAAATAATTCAACAATAAAAAAATTTGTAGAAATGAGTAGAGCACTTTTAATTTTTAGAATAACTAGAATAATACAAAAATATTTAAAATTAAATAATAGTGAAGTTGCTCGTTTATTAATAATAATGGTATTATCATTTTTAAATTTAATCCTTTTTGCAGCATCATGTTTTCGAATAGTAGAAATTGATAGAATTAATTATTTTATACAAAGTCCTTCTCAAAGAGTAGTTCGATTAACTTATCAATCAAAATTTCATGATTTTTTCTATTATACAATAATAACTTTATCAACTGTTGGTTATGGTGATATTTATCCTTTAACTGAATTAGGTAGAATTATAATTGTTTTATTAATTGTTATTACAATTTATATGGTTCCTAAACAAACAAATGAATTAATTCAAATATTAGAAAATTCATCTATTTACTCTAGAGATATTTACAGATCAAATCCTGAAATACCACATTTAGTTATTTGTGGTAATGTTGGTGTTGATGCTTTGAAAAATTTCTGTAATGAATTATTTCATGCTGATCATGGTCAAAGTGATAAAAATGCTGTTATTTTAAATCCTAGTATGCCAAGTCAAGAAATGAGACTTTTTTTACATGCTGGGAAATATGAAGTTAATTTAAAATATTTACAAGGAAATCCTGTTTTAGAAAAAGATTTAGAAAGAGCTGATATAAAACAAGCAAAAGCTTCTGTAATTATGACTGATAAATATACTGATGATCCTCATTCTACAGATCATAAAAATATTCTAATGTCATTAGCAATAAAAAAATATTTTTTACAACAAAAAATATATGATTCTACATTATTTATACAATTAATTAAACCTGAAAATAAAATCCATTATCAAAGTGGTTTACAATCATTATCAATATCAAATAAATGTTCAAGTGATCAAGTTATAATAGTAGAAGAAATAAAAATGAATTTATTAAGTAAAAGTTGTTTAATTCCAGGAATAATACCAATGATAACTAATTTAGTAAGATCAAGTGGTTCATGTGATGAAACAGAATTTACATGGATGAATGAATATTTAGAAGGTAATGGTAATGAAATTTATAGAGCAAGTTTAAATGAACAATTTAAAAATAATACTTTTTGTCAAATATCAAAAATGATTTATGAACAATATGATGCTATTGCATTTGCACTTGAAATTGAAGTTGAAGGTAAAACAATGATATCATTAAATCCAGGAGCTTTTTTTATAGAGAAATTTATTGATGAGAGAGAAGATATTAAATTTTATATTTATGTTATTTGCTCTGATAAAGAAGTTGCTGATCATATTGCAACTGCTGATTCAGGAGGAGAAGAAAATGAAAATGAAGATAATAATTCTGGAGGTGGTGAAAATATTAATGATGATGATGAAGGAGGGACTGTTCAAGATAAACCAAAACCAGAAACTAAATTTAGAGATTATATGACTTTGAGAATTGAAGATATTCAACAATTAGATGAGAATAATGATATGTTAAATGAACCTGCTGAAGAAGAAGATGATTATTTTATTATTAAAAATTTCGTTAATAATAATGTTGATGTTAAAAAAGATTCAATTAGGAATTCTACTATTTATAGGAATCATATTGTTGTTTGTGGAACACATCCTTCACTTTATTATTATATTTTACCTTTAAGAGCTAGATATTTAGGAAGAGAAAATTTAAAATATGTTGTTATTTTAACACAAGATATGCCTAAAGATTTATGGGATTCTATTTCTCGTTTTGAAAATATTATTTTAATTAATGGTTCTCCATTAAATATTGAAGATTTATTAAGAGCTAATATTGAATATGCTGATAAAGCTGTTATATTAGAAAATGAAAATTCAAAGCAAAATTCTTCATATGATAATCAAATGGTAGATTCAGAAACAGTTTTTGTATATAAAGCAATAAAAAAATGTAATCCAAATATTCAAATAATGACAGAATTAGCATATGATTCAAATATAGAATTCCTTCTTCCAGATGAAGAATTAGAAAAATTAGAAGCAGGTAATATTTCCTATGAAAGTACAAGTGTATTCTCAGCAGGAGAAGTATATGTAAGTCCAATAATCGATACATTAACATGTCAAGCATATTATAATAAACACATAGTAACAATAGTTCATCAATTATTAACAGGAGGTAAAAATGCATCTAATCCTACATTAAGATCAATATGTGAAAATGTTGGTTTGAAAAGTTCTAATTTATGGCAAATGCCAATACCAGAAAAATTAATAAATAAAACTTTTTTAGATTTATATAAAGAATTCTGTGATAAAAATATTATTCCTTTAGGTTTATATAGATTACCAGGAGCAAGAGATAATAATAATCCTTATGTTTATACTAAACCTTCTTCAGATACGAGATTAACTCATCGTGATAGAATTTTCGTTTTAGCAATTGATTCTATTAATTCTTATAATTTTAATGATGGTGAAGATGAAAAAGATAATAATGAACAAAATGGGAAAAATAATGAAAATTATGAAGATCCACTTGAGAAAGATAAAGAAAATGAATTAATTAATGAAAATTTAGTTGCTGAAGATTATGGGAGAAATAATAAATTTACTCCTTTGAGATATGTTGAAGATATGTTGACTGAAATTGAGAAACAAGTTAGGAATTTGAGTGTTTTATTGGAAAATACAAAGAATTCTATACATGAAAGTGTTTCTAATGGGATTAAACAGGAAATTACTTCAATTTTACATTAATTATATTTTTTATTATTTTTTTTTTTGTATTTTTTAATTTTTTTTTTATATATTTTTTTTAATTTTTTTTTTTTAATTTTTTATTGGAGTTTCATGGAATTTTTATATAATGAAAATTTTGAAAATAACTTATATGATATTTAATAATTATTTTTTTTATTTTTTTTAAATGTATATCAATAAAAATTCATTTTTTTCTATGGAAAATAATTTTGATATAGACTCAATAGAAAGCCAGCTTCTTTTTTTAGGAGTAGAAAAAGACCAACCGGAATTATTAAACGAAAATTTTATCCAACACAAAATAGATGCAAAAGATTTATCTCAAATAAAATGGTCAAAACTTCAATCTTTAATAGATGAAATAATACATCAATATCATTCATGCCATTATGAATTAAGAATTTATAATCTTGAATCAGATAAAGAAACAATTAATCATATTTTATCAAATGTAAAATCAATATCAAAATCACTAAATTGTACATGTGATATAATAAAAACAAAAGAAGGAATTTTTGGAATTTTTTTCGAATTTTTAATTAACGAAATTGAAAAAAAAGACAATTCAATAAATGATATAAAAAATAATAATTTAAATTCAATTCATCAAAATGAAGTAAAAATTGGAGTTTTTGGTGAAGAATCATCAGGAAAATCAACAACATTAAGTGTAATAGTTAATGAAGAATTAGATGATGGAAATGGAAAAATGAGAAAATTAAATTTTCGATTTCAACATGAGTTTATATCAGGAAAAACACTTTCAATTTCTCATTTAATTTTCGGTTTAGATAAAGAAAATAATAGAATTCACATAAAAGATAATTCCGAAATGATAAAAAAATCATATAAATTAATAAATTTATATGATATGGGTGGAAGTGAAAAAGCATTGAAAAATACATTATCATTAATATCTCCTGATTATATAGATTATGCATTATTATTTATAGATGTTAAGAATGGTCCTACATATAATACTAAAATTTTATATACATTAAATAATTCAATTCATATTCCAATGATTGCAATTATAACAATGATTGATTTATTTAATGAAAATCCATTAATTCAATTTAATAAATTTCTCGATAATTTCATTAAAATAATTTCTCATATAAATCCCTTAGTAAAACCAATATTAATAAAGAATAAAAATGATATTTTCACATATATAAACAATTTAACAAATTCAAATAATCAAAATTTACTTCCAATAATACCAATAAGTAACACAAAAGGAATTAATATTGACTTATTAATATTTCTAATAAGTAACTTACCAAATACATTATCACGTACAATACCATTAATAAATAATTCCTTTGAAGATAAAGGATTTAACTTTATAACATCACCTCAATCTCAATTTGATGTTCATGAACATTTTATAGTTGATGGAAAAACAATAATCGGAGGAGTAGTTAGTAAAGGAAAAATAAAAAAAGGAGAAAAATATTATTTTGGTCCAAATAAAATGGGAAATTTCAAATTATTAAAAGTTGATACTATACATTGTAAAAAACAAAATGTTGATATTGCATTTGAAGGTCAATTTTCTTCTGTTAGTTTATCTGGAAATAATTTTTCAGAAAATGAAGTAATTAAAGGAATGAGTTTAATTAGTTTAAATCATATTCCAAGAGCAGTTAAAATTTTCAAAGCTGATGTTTGGTCAATTGGTGATGAAAATATAAAGGAAGTTAAATATAGATGTGAACCTGTTATTATTATTAATCATATTAGACAAACTTGTAAAATTTTAAATGATAAAAATAAAAAAAATAATTGTAATGAAGATGCTAATACTACTATTAGTGAATATTCAAAAAGTAGTTATTTGACTTCAGATTTTGAATTTGAAGATGAAAATAGTAAGTTAAAAAAAAAAAAAAGGAGAATTAAAGTTAAAACTGAAGAAACTTTTTTTATTTATAAAAATGAAAAAATTGAATTGAGGTTTGAATTTAAAAATTCACCTGAGTATTTGTGTGAAGGGAGTAATGTTATTATTAATGATAATAATTTCAAAGCTTTTGGAATTGTTACTAAAGTTTTTTATTCAGATAAATAATTTTTTTAAAAAAATTTTAGGAATAATATAATTTATATAAAAGGTTGTTTCTAATTATTATTTATTATTATAGTAAGAAAAAATATTTTTTTTCTTAAACGTTTATATGGGTATAAATTAATTTTTTTTATATTTTTTTTATTTTTTTTTTCAATATAATTTAAATTTATATTTTTAATATAAATATTTTATAAATGGGAAATATTATTCACCAGCATTGTTGTTGTAAAAATGCTGATGAACAAAATCTTGATAAAATAAGTAGAATAATTTATATTAATGAAGGATTAAAAGTTAAAGAAAATAATACAATTGAAATAGAAAAAATATTAGAAAATAATATAATAAATAAAAAAGAAGAATCAAAAATAGAAGAAAATAAGCCAAGTGCAATTTCAACTGCTTTAGTAAGTAAAAAAAATTCATCAAAAAATTTATCAAAAATCCCAAAATCAAAAGAAGAAAAATATATAGAAAGTCAAATAATAATAAATGATATAGATTATATAAATCAAGTAGAAAAAATCCAAAAAGCTTTTAGAGAAAAAATAAAAAAAAAACCAGAAAATGAAAAAAATGACAGTAATATTTATTTAAATATAGAAACATCAAATAACAATAATGAAATTATAGATAAAAGATATTCAGAAACATTTTGTGGTGATTCATTAAAAAATTCAGAAATGGAAAATTATTTAACAGTAAATGAAGAATATCCAATTTTATATACAACATATAGTCATAATAATTTTAATAATAATAATTCTTTAAAAAAATTAAATTATAGTTTTGGTAAAAGTTCAACATTAAATGACATTTCATTTCATTTTATAAATGAAATATCAGAATTATCATTATTACAAAAAGGAAATTTCATAAATAAAAAAAAAAAATATAAATTTTATGGTTTACATAATTCAAAAGGAAGAAAAGAAGGTTTTGGAATAATAAAATGGGAAGATGGAAGTATATTAAAAGCAAATTTTACAGAATCAAAAATAAATGGATATGCAAATTTCTATGATAAAAAAACAAATTCTTTCTTTTCAGGATATTATAAAAATAATTGTCCAAAAGGATTTGGAATTTATAATAAAGACAATGTAAAAATAATAGGAGATTCCTGGTTTAAAAATAATATAAATAATTTAGGAATTGAAGTTTGGTTTGATGATAATTATTATCAAGGAGAATTTAAAAAAACAATAAAAAATGGAATTGGATTATATAGATGGCCAGATGGGACTTTATATTTTGGAGAATGGAAAAATAATAAAATGGATGGTTTAGGTTTAATAAAATATTCAAATGATTCTATTTATGTTGGTGAATATAAAAATGGTTTAATGAATGGTTGGGGTGAATTTTTATGGAATGATTTAAAATATTATTGTGGTAATTATAAAAATGATATTAAAAATGGTTTTGGTATTTTTGTTTGGAATTTTAATAATTTAAATGCTTATGTTGGTTTTTGGGAAAATGGAAAACAAAATGGAATTGGGATTCAATTATTTAATAATAAAGAAAAAATTGGGTTTTTTAATAATGGGAGAAGAACTCTTATTTTAAATGGACCTTGGGAAATTAGAGATTATTTAAAAAGTGAACAATTTAGATATCAGAAATTTTTAGAAATGAATTCAAAAAATTTGAAAAAGTTTGTTTTTGGATTGAAAAATAATGAAATTTTGAAAGAATATTCTATTGGGTTTAATTGATTGTTTTTTTTTTTGATTTTTTTTGAAAAATGGGATTTTTGTATTTTTTTTTTTTGGATTTTTTTTATTTTTTGTATTATTATTTATGAAGTTGTTTAAGTAAAAAAAAATGTTTTGATAGATTATTATAAGTATTTGATATGAGTTTTTTTATATATTTTATTTATATGATTTTATTTTTTGATTGAATTAAAAAAAACTAATAATATTTTTTAATATATAAATCTAATTTGATTATTTCTAAATATAAATAAATAAAAAAGAAAATAATTTTAATTTATTCCAAAAATTTAAAAATTAAAAAAATAAAATATGTCAATATTCAAACATCAACCACATATAAATGATGAACAAATTTATAATAAAGGGATTTTTGCAGACTTCAAACAAAGAGATTTATTTAAAGCAAAATTAGATTATCAAAAAAGTAGAATGACTGGTGATCATTCAAGTAGATTTGATATTAAAAATAAATATACAATAATACATTCAATATCAACAAATCATATACATAAAGGAAATAATAATTTTATTCCTTCTCCAATTTCAAGTGAAAGAAAACAAAATTTAAGTAATATAATGATTAATAATACTATTAATAATAATAAGGAGAATAAAAATTATCAAAATTCAAATAATATAAATAAAGTCTTTAGTAAAATAGGAAATGATGTTATTGATAAAAATAATATAAATAATTTTCCAAAACCAAAATTTAATAATAATATAAGATTAAATAGTATTGGAAAAAATAAGAAAAATAAGAAATTTTTAGTTGAAAATGGATTAGAAAATATAATTGAAAATTTAATGGAAATCACAAAAGATAAACCTTTAATTTTTAATATGAAAAGAAATTCAAGTAATTCAAATTTAGAAACTATAAGTAAATTAAATATAAAAAATGAATTTAAAGAAAGGGAATCACAATTAATTGAAAATAATGATTTTTTGACTGAAATTCATTTTAAAATATGGGAATGTATTTTTGAAATGGAAAATTTATATGAAAATAAAATATCTTTATTAAATTTATCAAAAAAATTTTTAAATATGATTTATAATGAAATTAAAAATAAAAGGAAATTTGAAATTTTTCAAATAAGTAATTTTAATTTTGTATATCAAAAAATAATTAAAATTTTTATTGTACTTCAAATTTATATAAGATACTTATTACTTGATTTTAATTATGAAGTAATAATAAGAACAAATGTGAAAAAAATGTTATATAGTATTAATGACTATTTATTATCATTATTAATAAATTTTGTATTTATAAAAAAAAATATAAAAGAAAATAAAGGTTGTTCAAAAATAAGTGCAAACTTCATAAATACTTATAATTTAATAATGAAAAATCACAAAATAAAAAAATCAAAAGAACAACCATTTATATTTGGTACAACAATGTTTAAAAATTTAGATCTTTCAATATTAACAATAAAAAACTTTTCAAATAATTATTTTAGTGTTGGATATTTTAAACCAATTCATTCAATTTGTTATGAAATATTTCGTTTAATAGATATATCAACAATAGAAGAAATATTAAAAATAGTAAATATAAACGTATTATATTACATTACAAAAAATGAAATAAATAAAAAAAACAATAATCAAAATAACAATAATAACAATAATAATAATCAAATATTAAATAATTCAAATTTTAATTCATTAAATACATTTGGATTTTTAAATCTCCCATCTCCATTTTTACCTCCTTTAGAAGATAATATAAAAAATGATATTTATACATTAGTTTTAGATTTAGATGAAACATTAGTTCATTTTTTTTATACTCCATCAGGAGGAACATTTTTATTAAGACCTTATTGTTTAGAATTTTTACAAAAAATGTCAAAAATATTTGAAATTGTAATTTTTACTGCAGCAATGAAAGATTATGCAGATAATATTTTAGATATTTTAGATCCAGAAAAAAATTTAATTAAATTTAGATTATATAGAGAACATACTTCAATTTATAATTCAATTAATGGAATGAGTTTTTCTAAAGATTTATCTAAATTAGGAAGAAATTTAAATAAAGTTATTATTATTGATAATTTATCAGATAATTTTAAATTACAACCTAATAATGGAATTACTATAGGAACTTGGACTGAAGATATGAGAGATACTGAGTTAATTGATATTGGAAATTTTTTAAAAAATTTAGTTTTGAAAAATCCTAAAGATGTAAGGATTGTTATTCAGAAAATTAATGAAGATATTAATAGAAATGTTAGAAAAGGAAATTTAAATCCATTTAAAGATATTAATATCAATGATTATGTGTAAAAATAATTAATATATTTCAAAATGATATATGACTTTTTTTATATAGGTTTTAATTTTTTCTTACATTTAATATAATTTAATATAATTTTTTTATTTTAAATTATTGCATATGAAAAAAAAGAGAAAATGTAATAATATTTTTTACAATTCATTTATTGAAAATAGCAAATTATGATAAATCAGATAAAAATAATTAAAAAACCCCAACAGATGGATTTTAAGTAACATGTACAAAATATAGTTTTAAAAGAATAAACATAGATTATTATAATATAGATAAAGTTTTCTTTTTTTATAAAGAATATTTTGTAAATAAAAATGGATTATATAATCAGATATATAAATATAATTCAAAGAGATTAAATTGTTTAAGAGAATATTATTTAAGAACAAAATATGCTACTGATAGATATAATATTGAAAATTTTGACAAAAATGATATTTATGAATCAAAATGAAAAATTTGATAAGAGGAAGGTTTTGATGTCAATGGTTATAATATCAAATTAGGAAGACACATTTCAACATTTATCATAAAATTTCATGAGATATCTCATAATTTCGAGAAATATATTAGCTTCATTTTAATGTAAAAATATCTAAATGAGTTTTAAAATCCCAAGTTACTTTAAAATTAAGAGGTAGTTTAGGAAATTTATAATATTGTTATCTTTGCAAAACAAAATTTGATATAAAATAATATGATATATATTCAAATTAATTATTGGGTATTTAACCCAATCCCTGAAATTTACATTTTATATTATATAATATTTAATTTTTTGTCCTAATATTTTTAAATATATATATATATAAATCAATTAATTTAATTATTTAA
>JAJJLH010000584.1:0-10644 GCA_023806865.1 Isotricha sp. YL-2021a
CCCAATCCCCAATCCCCAATCCCCAATCCCCATTTAAGAATTAAATTATTATGAATTATATATTAATTGATATTTTTTTAAGAAACATAAAAATATTTTAATCACTTATAAATTAAATCATGTAATTATAGTATAATCAATAAAGAATTATAAATAGTTATTGGGCTAATCTCCAATAAATTTTTAATTCATAGATATTTATTAATAAATATAAAAATAAATATTGAAAATAAGAATAATAAATAATAATTAATTCTTAAATATAAAAATTTTTATTTTTTTTCAATTATTTTCAATATTATAATTGTTTTAGGAAACTTCCATATTTCATCTTTAAACCATCCTGTCTCACAATAATTCAGTCTTTTCTCTTTTAAATAGAAGCCACTTAAATTTCATTCATTTCATTCCTTTAAATTTTAGAAACAATATTAATTATATTTTCTTTTATAGAACATAAATATTTTTTCAAACTTTATTCTTTATTAGGCTGAGCTTTTAAATAAGTGTATTCATTCATTCTTTGAAACATTTTTAAATGGTTTATTGATTTCCTAAATCATTTATATCTAAACTAAAACTTTATTGACTTTTATTAAAATTTTTCATTAATATCATTTAGTTTTTATTTTTTAATTTTTTCTCTTTCTTTATTCATTTAATTAATTTATAAAATTAAATAAAATTAAATAAAAATTTTATAAAAAAAATAATTATATATTATTATATCATTTCAGCTTGTCTTGCATATATATTACTATTATTAACTGCCATATTAGTTTGATTAAAATTATTATTTCCTGTATTATAAAAACTATTATTATCTAAATATTGATATTGATATCTTTTTGGTTGTTGTTGTTGTATTTGTGATGGATATATAAAATTATTAAATGTTATTCTTGATTGTTGTTCATTATTTTGATTTTGCATTTCATATAAATTATAATTTGGTTTATTAACTTGCATATTATAATTTTGTGGAATTTGCATATTATTTTGTTGCATTTGATTTTGTTGATTATAAGGTATTTGATTTTGTTGATTATAAGGTATTTGATTTTGTTGATTATAAGGTATTTGATTTTGTGAAATAGGAATTTGATTTTGTTGGTTATAAGGTATTTGATTTTGTGAAATAGGAATTTGATTTTGGGAATTAGGAATTTGATTTTCATTCATTTGTATTTGATTTTGTTGATAATAATTTTGTTGAATTGGCATTTGATTTTGACTTTGTATTTGAGTAGGTGTTCTGTACATTGCAGATTTTGCCCTTTGAATTGCAGGTTGAGATTTTGGAATTGAAGTTTGTGGTCTTTGCATTTGTCCTTCTTGTTGTTGAATATGATAATTCATTTTATTACCTTGAACTTGATTAATAAAATTAGCAGATGCAGTTACTGGTTGTTGATTCATAACTTTCTCTCTTTGAATTGGTCTTTGTATTGGAGTTTTTAATCCAATTATTTGATTTTTATTTTTTTCTTTATATTCATTTTCTAAATAAGGAATACTTATTTTTTCCATTCCTTCAGGCATATTTGGTGCTCCTTTAACATAAGATCTTTCTCTATAAGCTGGTCCTCCAGCATATTCCATTTTTGTCATTTTATTCCTTCTCATCATATCTCTATAATCACTTTCAGAAGGATAAGAATCATAATCATTATTTAAAGTTGCATTATACATTGGATAATTATCCATATTTAAATTTTCTTGTATATCTTGAACATCAATATCATATACAAAATTTTTTATTTTACCATATTTAGGATATGCACTTGCTGGGTTTGGATTCATATTTCCAAAAATATTATTATATATTGGTTCATAATTTGTTCTTTTAAAAGTTGAATCACCATTTACTGGTTTTAATAAATTAACTACTTCATTGTAACCTTTTGCATAATATTTTTTAAGTAAATCTTCATTTTCTCTTATTAAACGCTCTTTTTCTTTTTCAATTAAAATTCTCTTTGCTTCTTCTTCTTTTTTAGCATCTTCTAATTCTTTTAAAGCTTGAGCTTTTTGTGCTTCATATTGATCTATTTTTAATTTCCATAATCTTTCAACTTCAGCATAAAATTCTTTTTCTTTTTGTTTTCTCCTTGCTAAATTATCCAATTCTAACTTTTCATCATTTTTATATTGTTCTAATAATTTTTGTTTAAACATAGCTTCTTCAGCTGCTTCATCTTTTTTTCTTTGTTCTTTTTCTTTCATTTGTTGTATAGCACTAGCAAGCATTTCTTCTTTTTGTCTTTGTCTTTTTGCTTTTTCTTCTAATTCAGCAATTTTTGCTTTTCTATTTTCTTGTTCAATATATAAATCATTTCTCACTTTTTCCCAATATTCATCTTCAGCTTGTTTCTGAGCAGCTTGAGTAGCTAATTGATCAAAAATTTTATCTTTTTCAAATTGAATAGCATTTTTTTTTGCTTGTTGTTCAGCTTCTCTTTGTTCAACTTCTTCAAAGTATTTTCTTTCTTTTTCCTTTCTTAATTCTTCATCTTCTTTTTCTCTTAATTTCCTTTCAGCTTTTTCAGCATATGCATTCTCCATATAAGAACGAGCTATATTTTTTTTTCTTTCATCTTCTGCTTTAGCAGCTAAATCTTCTTGTCTTATTCTATCCATTATAGCATTAACATCTCTCATATCTTTTTCATATTCTTTTCTTCCTTCTTCCTTTAATTTTTCTTTTTCTTTCATTTGATCTTGTAACATTTTTTTAGCAATAACTCTATCTCTATGTTTTTTTTCTTCTTCTTCTGCAGCTCTTTTCCTTTCTGCTTCTAATTGATGTAAAATTTGATCATCAGCTTCAGTATCTTTTATTAAATTTTGCAATCTTCTAGTTTGATTTTCTTGAATTTGCATACAACGTTCTTTATTTAATTTTGCACTTGCAATTGCATCTCTAATTGCTTTAATATCTGAATTTTCATCATATATTTTTTGATTTGTTATTTTTTCAGATGATATTGCATCTCTATTATCTTGTATTCCTTTACCAAAAATTTGTTGTAAATTATCAACGTCTACTGTTTTTAATGATGTAAGTACAAGTGGATTTAAACGAAAGGTTTTGTTTGGTTCTGGATAAGGATAATAAGAGGAATTATGGTAGTTTTGCTGTGGAGGATATGGTGTTTGAGGTTGGTGAGTTATTGGATTCATGTTTGACATTTTTTAATTTATTTGATAATTTATTTTTTTATATTTTTATTTTTTTATTGATATTGAAGATTTTTTATATAAATTTTTGAATAATTATTAAATTATTATTTTGTTATTTTTGTCTTTTTTTTTTGAAAAAATTTTACGGGTCTATAAAATAATATATAAATGGATTTTGAAACTCAAATAAGAGATATGATTCAAAAAGAATTTGAAAAAAATCAAAAGCTTTTGTTAAAAAAGGTAAACCAAAAAATAGATAATTATTTTAACGAAATTGAAACTGAAATAAAAAAGGAAGATTATATAAATATAAAAAAAGGTGATAAAAATAAAGAAAAAGAAGATAAAATAAATGAAAAACAAGAAAAAATATTAGGAAAAAATTCCTTAAAAGAAATAATAAACTCTCTTTACCAACAAATAATGGATAAAAGTGATTCAATATTAGGTAAAAAAAGAGAACAAATATCAAACAAAAAAATGAAAAAAGAATATGAAAAAAAAAAATCACAAACTTCTTTTAGAGGATTAACATTTTTTAAACATAAATGGGTAGTTATTTTAATTCATAATAATAATAGAATATATGGTGGGAGATTTACTGATAAATATATTGCAGCTAAAGCTTATGATTCACTTGTTAAAAAATATATTGGATTTAAAGAAGGATTAGATAAAATGAATTTTCATTATAGTAAAAAATCTGATATTTTACCAATTGAAACTTTACTTCTAATTGATAAAGAAAAAAACAATTCATAAAATATTATATTTCATCAAATTAATGAATTTATATTAATGGAAATAATATTTTAAAATATTTAAATTAAAATTAAATTTTATTAAATAAAAATTATCAATTGAAAAAATTATTTCTATAAAAATAATGTAAAAACTAAAAGCATAATACTAACTTTGAGTTTATCACCTGAATTATTTTTCCAAAAATAATCATAAGCACATTCATCAGCATCACTAATTAAACCATAATTAATATATCTAAAGAACAATTCATTTGCTTTCTTATTATTAGCAGTGTATCTATAAGCTCCAAATACAATATCATTTTTTGCCTTATTATACCATACAGAGAACCATTCTTTAAAAGTATCAGTAATTGCAGAAGTAGGACACCAATAAGCACCTCCTGATGTTTCAATACATTTTGTATTATTCCTACAATAATAATCATTATCATTTCTTTTTATGCATGTTTGATTTTTTGATTCATATTCAACACATTTTCCGTCACTTAAAATACCTGAATCACATGCTAATGGATTATTACTTATATATCCTGTTTTGATTGAACCTATTATAACACATTTTTCTGAACAAACTCTACCTAATTCACATGGGTTGTAATCAGGTTCATAATAATATTTATCAGTATTTTGATTCTCGATATAGTTTTCACAATTTGCATTTTTGCTAAGTGGATCCAAACAATAATGGATATTATTTGTATTATTTGAGTTTTCTGCTTTTCTACAAACCAATTGTTTAATACATTGAGCTAAACCTGGTTGACATCTTTGACCCTTATTCAATCCTTGACATTTTGTACCAGCACAAATTCCAGAAGTACATTTATTATTTTTTGCACATATTTCTCCATCATAATGTGATCTGACTTTTACTGAACATACTCCTGCCATTCCCCCATAATATGGTAATTGAACACATACTTTTGAACCTTTACATTTTTTCAACCAAATAAATTCTAAATCCCCTAATTTTTCCTGTCTTAAACATTGTTCATCTCTATAATTTAAGTGAGCACATCTATATATTTTGGATCTTGAGTTATCTGACAAAATTTTACTTATTAAACTTATTAAAACAATAATTTTGGAATTCATTTTTTTTGTTTTTTATATTTATTTTAATTTTTAGATTTGATGTATATTATTTATTTTTAATAAAAAATTATATCAAAAATTAATAAGTTTTTAAATATTTTATTTACTTTTTTTTGTTATTAATAATTCGTTAAATTTGTTCTATTTCTTTTATTCATTCATTTTAAAAAAAAAATATTAAATGAATATTAAAAAAATATTTTCATAAAGATTATTTATAAATAATTAAAAATAAAAAAATTTATATGATTTTTTGGATAATTAATTAAACTTTAAAAAAAATTTTAATATTATTTTAGATATTTTAATAATTAAATTAATTATTTGAAAATTTTTATTAATATTATTTTAAAATGGCATTTTTTGATGATAGTATGAATGAAATTCCTGTAAAAAATTATTTTAATTAAGTTTTTAGCTTACAAATGGTGAAGATGAAACAAATAAAATAACAGAAGAATTAAAAAAAAAATATTTAGATTATGTAAAACAAAAAAAAAATATAAAAGATATTCATGAAATGGTTATAAAAGAAGATTTTGATAAACAAAAATATTTAGAAAAAAATAGCAACATAAGACTAAATATAAATAATTATACATCAATGAATACTGAAATAGAAAATATATTAAAAAAATATTCAACAAACAAAAAAATATCAGAAGTATATAAAAAACTTAAAACAGAATTTACAAATACAAAAGATGAATGTATGAAATATATAACAGAAGTAATTCAAAAATGTCAAAATTATGGATTTGATATTGAAAATGAAGAAAAAGAACAACCTACAAGACAAAGACAAGATTCAATTTTAAAACAAAAAGTTTTGGCAGGAAAATTAGAGAATAATAAAAATTATTTAGAACAAAGAAATAAAGAATTAAAAGAATCTCAAGTAATTGCATCAGAAATTAAAGAAATGGCTATTCAAATGAATGAACAAGTTAAAAAAGATGATGAAAATTTTGATATTATTGATAAAAATGTTGATGATGTTGAAGAAAATATAGCAAAGGCTTTAAGTAATTTGAAACAAATTAGTAAAGGTCAAAAAAAGAAAAGAAAAGAATTAATTTATTTATTGATTGCTATTTTTTTAATTATTATTATTTGTATTATATTATTATATTTTATCTTATGAAGTGACAATTAATATATATTAATGAAAAAGAAAATTAAATAATTTAACATGATTTTATAATAATTATTTAATATTTTTTTTAAATTACAAAAATAAATTTTTTTTAATTGAAAATAAAAAAAATTTAAAATTAAAAATTTGTAAATGAATCAGCACAAATAAACATTTCCAAATAACCTGCAGCATCTTGTCCTTCAAGAATTTTTTCTCTAATTTTCTCAATAGAAATTTCTTGATCAATAGGCATATCAACTAATTGAAAGATTAAATTAGCAAAATAAATAGATAAAGTATTAATAACTTCATCATTTCTATCAATTTTATCACCTAATGTTCTTTGTAAAGAATTTTTAGAAATTTCATATACTTCATCAAAAGAAAGAAAACCATTACCATCAGAATCAATAATATGAAAAAATACATCAATTTTATCTTTAATATCAGGACTTTTCATAGTATACATTCCTTGCATATATTCTTCCCAATTTAAACATTCTGTATTTAATTTATTTATTGTTTTATATATTTTATATGCAAGTGAATAACCTTGACTTCTCATTTGAGGAAGACAATTAAAAAATGTTGGAAAATCTATTCCTTTTTTTATTTGTTTTAAATCCTTATTTATACAAACACAAATTGATAATAATGTTTTAAATTGTGCATAAATTTCATATAAAATGTTTCTTTTTAATTTTGGATATGTTTTTAATATTGCTGGAATGTTCATTGATATTAAATCTGGATAATATTTATTTAATTCACCTGTTGTTTTATATAATACATCATCTACTTTTTTTATATTTCGTGTAATTGTATTTTTTAAATTTGTTTCATCAAAAAAATCCATATTTAATTCAATATCATCTACTTTTTTACTTAATATTTTTAATTTTTTTAAATATAATGAAAATATTTCTTTGGTTTCTTTACTTATATCTTCTTTCATTTCTTTAAGTATTTCTTTCATATTTTGATGTAATGTTATTTTATATTTTTTTGCCCTTATATTATTATATTTTCTCATTAAAATATTTAAACCTTTATATGAATTTTCATCTACTCTTTTTGAATTAAAATTATTGATTTTTTTATTATTTTTCATTTTTACTTTTTGTAAATCTATTTTCATTTCATCTTCATTAAAATGAATTAATTGTGATATTAAAGTTGGATATTTTTTTTGAAAATTTTGAAATTTTGTTTTTACTTTTTTATCATCATCTGAATAATAATAATATTTCTCTTCTTCATCTAGATTCTTATCACTTATTCCAAAAGTAAAAGATTGCTCAATTATATAATTTTTTTTTTTAACATATGTTTTAAAATTTTTTAAATTTTTTTTTTTATTTAAATTTAATAATAAATTTTTCTTTTTCTTTCTGGTTTTAATATCTTCTATTTTAATTCTATTATGAAATTTTGCTCTTGCTTTTCTACATTCTTGAATCTTTAATAATCTATAATCCTTTTTTTGAACATTATCTATATTAATATTATCAAAAAATAAATGTATTCCTCTAAATATATTACTAGCAGAAATAAAAATAGCATTATCAGAATCAGGTATTTCAATTAAATCAAAAATATTAAGACCATTTAATAAAAAAATATTTTTAAAAGGAATTCTATATCTAAAAATAATTTGACATCTTGATAAAAATTTATAAAATTCATCTAATCTATCTTTTTTTTGTTCAAAAAAAGATAAATATCTTCTTGTAGGAATATCTACAAAATCCCCTCTAATTACTTCTTCATTAAATACTACTGTACCATCAATTATTACAAAAATTTTTCTGTGTCTAATTAAGTCAGAATCAAATCTATCTTTTGGTTGAGTTGATATAAAATAATTTATTATTTTTATTTTTTCAATTATATCTTTTGTATATTCTGAATTATTAGTTTTTTCCAATGAATATAATATTTGATCATTTGTTATATTAAAATTAGTTTTTTTACTTTTATGAACAAGATTTTTAATATCTTTTTTAAGTCTTTTTCTCATTTCTAATAAATTTTCTGTTAATCTATATGTTTTACTTGGGTCATTTTTTGTATCTACTATTTTGTTTTTTAATAAATCAATTGATAAATTAATTTTTGATTTTTTTACTTTAAGAGATGAAGATAATTTAAATTCTGAAATTTTTTTTTTCTCTTTTTTATTTTCACTAAATTGTTTTTCATAATTATTTATTCTCCTCATTACATTTTTTAAATTAAATTGTGATAAACCTAATCCAGTTGAAATAGTTTTGTTGAAACTAGTTGATGGATTACTTTTATTGTAATTGGATAAAGATAAATTTTTATTATTTTTTTCACATTCAAAACTTGATGTATTATTAATTGTTAATGATTTAATATAATTTAAAGTATTATTTCTATTTCTACTCCTTTTTATCTTATCTAAATTATCATAATATCTATTTAAACTTATTAAATGATCATTTCTATTATATTCATCATCATAAATAGGTTTTATTGGGTTTTCTTTTTTGAAGCTATTTTTTTTATTTAATTTGAAATATGGATTATATCTTTGATTATATTGATTATTAGGTGAAATATAATCTAACATTATATTTTGAGTTTTTTCTGATATAATTTTATTTAAATTTTTATCAAAATTTTTAGAATATTCTTCATTAATATATGTATCTAACTGAATATTAGAATTTTTATCTAATATAGATTTAAATAAATTTCCTAAATTATATGATTTTGATTTTGAATACAAATATTTATGAAAATTTATTTTTTTTTCAAAAGCATTTGCCTTATTAAAATAATTTTTATATTCTATAATCATTGATGAGTTGTTTTTATTTAAATTATCAAAATTTGAAAAAGTTTCATTTTTACAATTAAATGTTTGAGTTTCATTAGTTTTACATTTGTCTTTCATATTTTTTTATAATTTTTAAAACTCCAACTTTTTAATTTACTAATATAAATATTAAAATTGTTTTTTTTATAAAAAAAATTCAAAATTCCTCCAAAAATTTTGTTAATAATAAAATCAATAAAAAATAAAAAACTTAATTAAAATTTAAAAATCACCATTATAATATTTTAATCTTTCTCTTTGAAGTATCACATTTTCAGATTTTAAAATATAATTTTCAGTTTTACTTTCCCAATATATTTGACCAAGTTTATACATTGTCCCTGATACTAACTCAGAATCTTTCTTTGCTTTATCTGATGTATTAATATTTTCTTTTGTTTTTTCTAATTGAGCATTTAAGTTTTTAATTTTTTCTTCTAATTCTTTTATTTTAGATTTATTCATTTGTTCACTAGTTTTTAATAATTGAACAATTTTATTTTGTTTTTTTAATCTTTCATTTACATTTTCAATTTGTTTTTTTAATTCTTCTTGATTTTTAAGAGATATTTTAATTTTTTCTTGTAATTCTTTAATATTCACATCTTTTTCCATAGTTATATTAATTTCATCATCTAATTTATCTCTTAATTCTTTTTCGTTATTCATTTTTTGTGATATTATATTTGTTTTTGAATTTGAACCAGTATTCGAATTTGAATTTTTATTTGAATTATTGTTTAAATTATATGCTTTAATATTTACTGGAATATTAACAGATAATTCTTTTACTTCATCATCTTTTATATCATTTTTTTTTATTTTTGTTTTATTAGTTGTTTTTTCAAAAGATTTTAAAGGACTTTTTGAGATAATTTTGTCTTTTGATTTATTTCTTTTTTTTGATGGTGAGCTCTCATTTGGATCATTAACTTTTTTCATTGTTTTATTTTTAATTCTTTAAAACAATTATTTTTTAAAAAATAAATATTTTATTATAACTAAAAAGAAATAATTAATACATTTTATTTTTAAAATATACTATTCATTATTTTTTTAAAAGTATGGGTTTTCATTTATATCTTGGAAATAATTTGAAAGTAATTTGAAAAGCAATTATTAGAGCCTGATATATATAAAATTATATTTTTCATTTATACCTTAATATAGATATTTATAAATAAATATTAGTAATAAATAATTTATTTCAATTATAAAAAGGGTTTTTAAAGTTTATTTAATTTATAAAATAAATTCAACTTTTTCCAATTTAATATCTAATTTATGGAAATTGAAACTTTTTCAGAAATTTATACAATTAATCAAACTTTTAAAATATTATTTTTTTTCGCATTTATTTTATAAATATATATTTTTTTTATATCATTTAGATTATTATTTTCATATAAATCATAAATTAAATTTTGATCATTAGCATGTAAAGAATGCTTCAATCTTAAATGAGAAAAATTTATAATTTTATTTTTTATTTTATATATATTTTCGAAAAATTAAAAACATATCAGGTATATAAATACATTTATTATTCATTCTATTTAGAATTTTATTATTTTTAATATATAATTTTTATACAATTTTTATATAATTTATTT
>JAJJLH010000585.1:0-10619 GCA_023806865.1 Isotricha sp. YL-2021a
AAATTCAATTTAATTTACCTATAATTGAATCTTTAAACCAATTAATGCTTTTTCTTTTTAATAATAAAAAATATATATTATGTAATATTATTATTATAATTCTTTTAAAAAAAAATTTTTATATAAATGATGATGATATTAAAAAAGGATTAAAACTAATTCATCATTGTTTGAATAGTAATATTATTATCCCTTTTGAATTAATTTTAAGTTTTGATTATTTATTAGAATCTAAAAATTTTGATGAATCAATATTTACTAAATTCATAGAATTTATATTTTCAGTTAATACAATAGAAAATAAAAATAAATTATTTTTAAGACTTTATGATTATATTTCAAAAAACTGTGGTGATAAATTTGAAAAAAGAGAAAGTTATTATCTTAAAATAATTTACTTAAATTTAAAAAATGTCACAAATTTAAATAAATTTTTACAATTTCTCAAAATTGAACTTAAAAAAAGTGTACATAAGAATTGTGAATATTGTTCAAAAATTAAATATTTATCATATTTATTAATTCAAAATATTTATAAAGTATATTTTAATAATTCTAACAAAATTTCCACTATTTTTTATAATTTTATGAATAATCCTAATCAATCTTTTATTAAAGCATTATTTATTGAAAATTTTGGAGATATAGATAATAAAACAAAATTAGAATTTATTGAATTAAATGATAATATTTTATTTAAATATCTAAAATCCAATCAATTAATAGAAAATGATGATTTTATCCATAATTTTATATATATTATTAAATATTATTATAAAATTTTTGACAATTTAAAAGATATTCAATTACAAAATAAAATTTTCAATATGATTAATGATTTCATTCTTTTATTAATAAATGATTTTTTAGCACAAAAAAAAACCTTAAAATTATCATCTCAAAACTTTTTTAATAATAATTGTTTAAAATTATATTATATTTTTTATATTGATAAAAGAAAAGATGAAGTAATTTCCTCCTTAACTACATTAATTGGGATTTTAATTTTAGAAATTTATAAACCTTTTTTTTTTAAATTAATAATTGATCAAAAAATAATTAATGAAGAAATTAGTGAATTAATCCTAAACTATATTATTAATTCAATATTAAAAATCGACAATTTTGAAAATAATGAACTTATTTTTAATCAATGCATATATTTTTTATTTATATTATATTATTATATTATGAAAAGGGATATTCCAATTAAAATTGAATCAAAAAAATTAATTATATATTATATAATTTTTTTGAAAGGAAAAAAATTTATTAAATTAAAATGTGAATTTGAATTTGAATTAAATGGAATAATATTAAATAAATCGATATTGGAAATAATAATTGAAATATTACTTTATTTATATAGAAAAGATAATTACAATGAAAATTATTATAAAATTATTGATGATATTTTATTTTCTAATTTTTCTTTAAAGGAAAATGAAATAATAAAAGAAATGAATCAATCTAATATTACCAAATTGAATAATAATTTAGAAAATAAAAGCAAATCTTTTGATAATTATTATTTATTATATTATTTTGAAAAAATTAAAAATTTAATTGAAAAATATAAAAATGATTCTCAAATTATATCCATTTTAGAGAAAATAAAAGAACATTTTTATACTTTAATAAATGAATTTATATTTATATATAAAAAAAATCCATCTTCAAAACAAAATAATTCTCTTAATGAACAATATAATGAATATTTTAAATTTATAGAAGATAACAAAAATGATTTAAAATATAAGGATATTTCAAACAGCCCTAATTTAGTCAATAATAACATAATTTCAATAAATACCGAAAAAAAAAAACAATTAAATAATAATAGAAATGAAAATATATTATATAAATATTTTGATGAAATTTATTTATATGATGATGAAAATCAATCAAGAAATTCATTAAAAATTAGAAAAAGAAAAAATACAATTAAAATAAAAAAAATTAAAAGTTTTTCATATTTGAAAAATAAAAAAATTATGATAAATGAAAATTTAAATGAAAATAATGATGAGTTTGAAACACAAATAAATGATATAATTACCATATTTTTTAATCAATTATTTCCAAAAAATATTATCGAAAAATCAATGGGATATTTATTTTACATAAAAGAAAATCTATTATGGAAAACATTTAGTATTTCATCAAAAAATATATTATTTAAAAATAAAAAGTTTAAACACTTAAAACAAAGTTTTTTTTTTTATAATAAAGAAATAATCTTAAATTCAAAAAAAAATGAATATTCTTATGAATTACCATATCCATATATATTAAAAAATTATACTGTAGATGATTATTATAAACCTTTTATAAAACAAGATTTTAATTTTTTCACTAAACCTGAATTGAAAATTTCACATTTTTATTTTGATAATAGTAAGGAATTAAATTATAGATTTATTTTTAAAAAATTTTTCCCTTTTAAAAAATCAAATCTATTTTTTGAATCTGAATTAATTTATAATAAAGGATCAGTTTTTGGAGAATTTAATATTTATAATACTTATTTATTTTTCAAAGATAAATCATTAGAAGATAAAAGACTTAGAAATGATTTAAGTTATGAACAAAAAATATTTTATCTTATATCTACTCCTGATTCTGAATTTATTAAAGGCAAAGAAAAAGATATATTAATATTTTATTCAAATATTAAAGAAATATTAATAAAAAGATTATATTTTAAATATATATTATTGGAAATATTTGTTGATAATCATAAAACTTATTTATTTAACTTTTTTAATGATGAAAACTTTTCAAACTTTATAAAAGCTTTTGAAAATAAATTAAAACAAACAAGGCCAGATTTAAAAGAATTTAATTGTCAAAAAATATTTAAAAAAAAAGAATATATAAAAAAATATTTAGAACACCAATTAACTAAATTTCAATTTCTATTATTAATAAATAAATATGCAACAAGAACATATAATGATTCAAACCAATATTTAATATTTCCATTAACATATGTATCATATAAACAACAAAAAAAAAGAGATCCAACAAAAGTAATGGCAATACAAAAATGTATTGAAAAAAATAATTTTAGTTCTTTTATTGATAATAGTAAATATCAAGGTCATTATTATAATATTTTTTTTTCTGCAAGTGGATTTGTTTTTTATTATTTAGTAAGAGAAAACCCTTATACTTATTCACATATAAAATTCCAATCTAGAAAATTTGATAAAAGATTATTTAGATCAATTAATTCATTTTTACAATGTTATATTATTAATGATGATAATAGAGAATTAATTCCAGAATTTTTTTATAATTATTATTTTTTATTAAATTTAAATAGAAATGAAATTCAACAAAAGAAAAGAGATTTATATATTCAAAATGTAATAACAGAAAATTTTTTAAATCAATTTGAATTTATAATAAAACAAAGACAAAATTTAGAAGAATTTAATATTGGACCTTGGATTGATTTTATTTTTGGAATAAATCAAAAAAATGATAATTTAATGATATCATTTCCACCATATGTTTATGAAGAAGAAAATAATTTTGAATTAAAAAAAGAAGAATATGAAAAAGAAGGTATGACTGGAGATCAATTAATTAATTATATTAGAATGTCTTTAAATTTTCAAACATTGGGAGTTATGCCTATTCAATTATTTAAGAAAAATTTTGAAGATAGAGGAGAAAAAAAAAATATTAATTTAATAAAAGTTAAAGATAATTTTATTTCATTTGGTAAAAAAAATAATTTTAAAGATTATTATATTTTCTCTGATAAAAAATTTGTTTATTTTAAAAATGATGATTTTACTTTCATTTTTAATTATTTAATTAATTTACCTATGATTACAATATATCAAGGAAAACAAATTAAATTATTACCAATTGAGAATTCTTTTTGTAGAATATCTAATCAAAAATTTCTTTTTGGAAGATATACAAATTCAACTTTAAAATATTTTAATGAAGGAACTTTTAAAAAAATATTTAAATGGAATTGTATTGTAACTTCTATTATTTCTTATGAAATTAATGATTATTTTGTTATTGGTGATGAAAAAGGATTTTTATCTTTATTAAGATTTGAAAATGATAAAGAATTATTTATTGTAAAAAAACAAAAAACTCATAATTCAATAATTAGAGGTCTTGTTTTAAATGAAAGATTAGATATTATTTTATCTTATGATTTAGATAATATTATTACTATACATTGTAAAACAAGTTTTGTTACTTTATCAATTATTGAATTTGAAAAAAATCAATTACTTAATAATGTTAAAATTTCAAATTATGATATTCTTTATATACTAATTCAAAATAATAATAAAGATTATATTTTAATGTCATATACTTTAAATGGTTTAAAATTTGATGATTTTATTGTTAAATATCCGAATAAAATAATTAATTATTTTTTAGATGTCATTAGTGATAATATATTAATAGTAACAATTAATGAATTAGTTTTTGTTGAATGTTATCATCTTTATAAAATAAAAAATAAAGAAAAAATAAAGGAAAATAATCAAATAAATAATATAGTATATTTTTATAATAAAAATTTATATTGCTATTTCTTAAACAATAATGAATATGTATTTAATAAATAAAAACAAATTTATATTTTTTTTATTAAAAAAATCATATATAATATAATAAAAATTTTATTATATCCAGAATTAAAAAAACTGAATTTAAAAATATATATATTTATTTAAGATATTTTCTCCTCAATTTTTCATCAATTGTCATGTGCTCAGTTTCTTTAATTTTAATTTTTTTTTTATTAGTACTTTGATTTGAATTTTTTTTTGTTTGTTTTATTTCAATTGTTGGAGAAATATACTCTAATACAATTAAAAAAATTCCTGAGAAAAATAAAATTAAAGAATGGAATTTTTGATTTATAATTTCTTCTTTAATATATAAAGAACTTATAATTATCATTAAAATTCCTTTTCCATTATTATTTGTAATTATTCCAAAATTTTTTCTTATAATATCAGGAAATTTATTTGGTAAAAGAGAATGAAAAATAATTAATAATAAAAATAAAAAAGAATAAATTATTAAAACATAATCACTCCAATAATAAAATGATTGTTTAATGAATAATAGATTTGATAAAATAAAAAACAAACTTGAAGAACATATTATTAATAATTCAAAATAATATTTTACTTTTTGTAAAAATAATTTAAATCCAGATAAAGACATATTTAAATTAAAAATAAAATTTAAAAAAAAAAAAAAAAAATTCAATAATTTATAATTTTTTAAAAATTAATATTTTTCTATATTTTAATAAATAATAAAAAATATATGGGAACAAGTTCATCAAATAATAAAAGATATTATTTAAAAAAAAATGAAATTGAAAATATATGTAGAAATAATCCATTATTTAATTCTTCAAAAAAATATAAAAATTCTAATGTAAATATATCAATAAATCACTTTAAAAAATTAACAAATGGGTTAATAAGTAATTCAATCTTAAAAAGAATTATGTTAATTTGTGAAACTAAACATGGAAAATTTAATATTGAAAATTTAAAATATTTTTACGCATTGCTTTTTACAAATAATCCTGAAGCAAAATTAAATTTTTTATTAGATTTACTTTTCTTAAAAAAAAATATATTAATTCATGAAACGTATGTTATAAATGTAAATAAATATTTTAAAAATTGTAAAACTTTAATAAATTTATTTTTAAAAGAAGAATTTAATTCAAAACAAAAAATAGAAAGAGATTATATAAATAAACAAATAAAAACAAATTATATTACAGTAATAAATAATTTTAGTTTTCTAGATTATTCAAATAATGATTTAAAAGAAAATACAATAATAAATAATAATGAAAGTGAAGGAAGTATTTTAGTCTTAAATTCAAATATAAAAGAATGTAATTGTAATAATATAAAAAATGTAAATCAAAGAAGAATTTCAAATATAAATAAAAGTAAACTATTTGATAAATTAGAAAGAGAATTTAATTTTATTGAAAGGAAAAATAATGGTATATTCCCAATAACAGTTTTTGAAGATATGTTAAAATATATTTATATTATACCAAGTTTAGTAGAAATAATTGGTAATTATTTAAGATTAAAAAGTCAAAAAACTTTTTTTTCTTTTGAATTATTAAAAGAATTATTAGAAATTATATCTCTTCCTATTCAAAATGATAATATAAAATTTGATGATATTTCAAAAAGTTTATTTGATTTATTATCATATCCTAAAAATTATATTTTAACAAAATCATTTAGTTTATTTTTAAAATCAACAAATCCAAAATTAAGTTCAAAACAAATTAATTCAATATACAAAGAACAAGATATTCAAGATAAAATAACAAAAAATACATTTCCAGAATTATTAAAATTAATAATTAATGATATAGAAAAATCTTTTATAAATATGAATTATATTCAATATATATTTTTTAAAGGAAAATGTCCAGATAAACAAAAAGAAAAAGAATGTATTTTATTATTATTAAATGGATTATCATTAGATGATTACATTAAAGAAAAAACAAAAACAGAAGATTCTTTTTATATAATTAATTATGATTTTTGGGAAAATTGGAATGAATATATTAATAGTCCATTAAATTTAAAAAGTAAAAATTTAAAAATTTTTAATAATCAAATAAGTAATAAAAATGGGAAATTAAATGATGATTTAATATATGGAAAAGATTATATTGTTGTAACCAAAAAAATATTTGATTTATTTAGTCATTGGTACGGCCCAATTGTAGGTAATGATTTAAAAAGAGATAAAATATATTTAGATAATGAAAAAAATTATAAACCTCCTAAAAATTTACCTTCTATTTTTATTGGTGAAGAAACAATTAGTAAAAGAAAATATGAAATTGAACTTTTTCCTATTTTTTTTCTTTTTTATAATTTTGAACAAATGCAAAAAAATGATACTTTAGAAAAGTTAAAAGAAAATTTAAGAGAAATTGAAAATAATCCTTCTGGAAAAGGAATGTATTATCCTTTTTCTAGAATATCTAAATTTTTTGATTTATTAAAACCTTTAGAAATTAGTATTAATAGTCCTTTAGATATAAATAAAACTCGTTTATGGTTATATTATAAAGGAAGATTTGGAATTGTTGATTTTGATAAAAAATTAGAAGATGAAAATATAAATGGAAGTGGTATAATTCTTTTAGAAATTAATAATGGAAATTGGCCAAGTGAAAAAATAATAAAAGATAATAATAATAATAAAAATAATAATATTTTTGTTGGTTTAAATAATATTGGTAATACTTGTTATTTAAATAGTATATTACAAACATTTTTAAATAATATTGAATTAAGAGATATTTTATTAGTAAAAAATACAGAAAGTGAATTTTTACAGTTTTTAATTAATAAAAAAACAAAAGGTAAATTAATAAAAGAATTTATTAATTTATTAAAATTAAAATGGAAAGATGGAATTAAAAATATAACACCAAATAAATTTAAACAAATATGTGGAGAATATAATGAAAATTTTCAAAATTTTGAACAACAAGATGCATATGATTTTTATACATTTTTATTAGAAAGTTTACATGAAGATACAAATATTAAAAGTAATAAAATAAAACTTAAAAATCCTGAAAATTATAATTCAACTGAAGAAGAATTAGGAAATGAATATTGGGCAAATAATATAAGAAATAATGCATCTTATTTTTATAGTTTATATTTAGGTCAATTAAAATCTACTTTAAGATGTACAATTTGTAATAAATCAAAAATATCATTTGAACATTTTAGTTCTTTATCATTACCAATTCCAGAAGGAAATAAAATTATTTTAGATATTGATTTATTTAGATTACCTTTTACTTTTAAACCATATTATAATATTAATAATAATAATTTTAATAATGTTAGTTTGAGAAAAAGTTTACAAAAAATAAAAATTAATTCTATTGGGATTTATGCTGATGAAAGTGAATTATCTACTGATTCTATGTTAGATAATAATAAAAATAATGATAATTATGAAAAAGAACAATTTAATACTATTTATTTTGAAAAAACAATAAAAAAAAATAAAAATTTAAATAAAAAAGAAGATATGTTTTCTAATGCTTTGAATATTAATATTCCAATTAAAATTAGAATTGAAGTTGATAGAAAAGAAAAATGTAATAAAATAATAGAAATTTTAAAATCAATGAATGAATTGGAATTAGAAAAAGATTCAAATTATACTTATCATATTATTATATTTAATGGAAATTATATTAATGATTCCTTACAAATTGATGAATGTTTTATTTCTTATCAAACTATTGCAGTATATGAACTTTTAAATTTTAATGGAATACAAAAAGTTTTTAATTATAATGATTTAAATAATATTCAAATTAAAGATTTAGAAAAAGAAAAAATACCATTGATGTTAAATTCAAATGAAAATAATAATGAAAATGAATTAGATAATTCAATAGAAATAAATAAATCAAATAAATTAAATAATAATATTAATAAAACAATTTCAAGTGAAAATGAAACAATAATAGATTTTGAAGAAGAAAACAATGAAATTATTCTTCCAATTTTACATAGATATCGTAAAAGTAAAAATACACATGATAATTTAATAGAAAATCCCTCATTTGAAATTATAATAACTTACCAAGATTTCATATTAGTAACAACAAAAAATTCAATTAAATCATATGATTTATATGAATTCATATGGGAAAAATTTGAATATTTTTTAGATAGTCCTGCAAAATATAAAAATAATCTTTGGTGGAAAGGAAATATAAAAATATCTAAAATAAATTCAACAAGAAATAATAATAAAATTAAACCATGTTCACCTTTTGTTTTAAAAGTACTTAAAAAAAAAACTAAATCTTGTTCATTTTGTCCTTGGTTTAAATTTTGTACTGGATGCATTTTAGATCCTAATAATATGAATTATTTAAATTTCAATATTGATGATATTATTATTGTTGAATGGTGTCGTGAAGTTGTTAATAATGAAATACAAGATAAAAATAAATATTTAATTTTAAATCATCATAGTATAAATGATTATTTTGATAATAATAATGATAATGATATTAAAATTCCTTTAATTGAATGTTTAAAACTTTTTACAAAGGAAGAAGAATTAAAAGATATTCAATGTGAAAATTGTAAAAAAAAAACAATATTTAAAAAAAGTTATCAAATTGAGAGATTACCTCAATATTTAGTATTAGTTTTAAAAAGATTTAAATATACTAAAATGTATACAAAAAAAATTGAATCATTAATAACATTTCCAATTCAAGAATTAGATTTAAAAGATTTTTATTGTAAAACAAAAAATTTTCCTTTATATGATTTATATTCAGTTGTAAATCACACTGGAACACTATCAGGTGGGCATTATACTTGTTTAGTTAATTTTGAAAATAATTGGATTAAATATGATGATGCTTTTATAAATGAAAATGAAACAAATATTGAAACAAATTCAGCATATATTTTATTTTATAAAATGAGACCTTTTAATAAAGGAAATTTACATTTTAATTTTGTAGGTTTAATGGATACTGCTTTTAAAATTTATATGAAACAAAATAAATTTAGTAATATTTTTAATTATTTATTAAATGAAAATAATGAAGTTATAAAAGAATATAATCAAGATTGTGAATATTATTTTGGAGAACCTGTTAAAATTAATAATCAAAGAGGTTATTTAACTAATATTTTTCTAAAAGGAAATGATTATATTTGTAAAGTTAGATTTGAAAAAGGTTATTTTGAATTTAATTTAAAAGATGATATTAAAGAAACTATTAAAGGTTATAATTATGGAGGAGATGAAAATCATCATTTAGATAATAAGAAACAAATACATAAATGTGCAAGTTGTTATATTTTTTAATTTTTAATATACATATATTTTTTAATTAATTAAATGGTCTAAATATGTTTAATTTTTCTATTATTTTTGATAAATGATTTGTCATAACTAAATTATTTTTTTTTTTTTGTTCAAATAAATTTCTTTTATTTGAAATATATGTTTCTTGCATAAATCTTGGTTTATCAAGAGAATTTTTTTTAATTTTTAATTTTTTATTTTTAAGACTGAAAAATCTATTTAGAAATATTGATTCTTTTGTTATTATTCCAGGGAAATTTTCAGTTGAAAAATTTATTCTAGGACTTTTTTTATTATTATTTAAATTTATTTTTGGACTGTTTGTAGTTGAGAAAAATTTTTTCAGTTGAATTTTGGTATTATGATTATATATTGTTGATATAAAGTTTATTCTTCTAGAAATATTAATTTCTTTTATTTCAGATGTAGTTGAATTTAATGATAAGTTTTTCTTTCTTTTTCTTTTTTCAATATTTGATTCTGTGATATATGGAAGAAAATGATTTATCCTTTTATTAGTTTGATTTTTCATAATTTTTAATTTAATTTTAAATTTATTATTAATTATTAATTTAATTATATAAGACAATTTATTAATTATTAAGTTTTTAATTTATAAAAATTATTATTTATAATTCATCATTTATTTGGGGATTGGGGATTGGGGATTGGGGATTGGGGATTGGGGATTGGGGATT
>JAJJLH010000586.1:0-10602 GCA_023806865.1 Isotricha sp. YL-2021a
ATCAAAATGATTTACTTAAATTTAATAATCAATTTCATTTATTTGGTTATTTAAACAATCCTGAAAGTAAAATTATTATTATATAAAAATATAGTAAATAAAAATTTATATAAAATCCCAAATTCAAATATTCTCATTAATAATATATTAGATGAAAATAATAATATAATAATATATTCAAATAATATTAAAATGAAAAAAAAAATTAAACCATTTATTGAAAGAAGTGGAGATTGGTTTTGTTTCAATTGAAAAAATTTAAACTTTGCTTTCAGAGTGGTTTGTAAAAGATGCCACATATCTAAAGCAGAGTCTTTCAAAATTAATGAAAAAGATACATTTAATAAAAAAAAAAACGAAGAATAAAAATGATTGATATTTAAATAATTATATGATATGATGTATTATAGAAAATAATATTTTTTTATTATATAATATACAAGAATTTTTAATATTTAAGTTTAAAAGAATTATATTTTATAATTTATTTATAAATAATTTTAAACTTTTTTAAAATTAAATTGTTTAATAATAAATATTAAAATAATAATTTATAAAAATGTTTTGTAAATTAAAATTAAATAAATAGAAATAAATATTAATAATTTAAATAAATATTATATAATTATTAATTAAATTATATTGATATATTTTTATTTAAAAAATTTATTAATAAAAACATAATAAATGGCAGCATTATATGATCATAAATTATTTATGAATATTCATTTATCAGAAAAAGAAAGTTTCTTAATAAGAATAGAAAAACAACTCAAAGAAAGTTTATTTTATATGTTTTTCACATTATTAAAAAAACATCAACCCACATTATTAATGGAATGTATAAGTATAATATTACAATATATTCAATTTATGTATTTCCCATTTGATTCATATGTAAAATTGTATTATTTAAAGATATATAGTTTGATGTAGAATGGAAAAAAAAAAAAATTTATCATGAAATAAGTTCAATTATCAAATATTTTTTAATAATCCCTTTTACAAGTGGAAATAAAGAATTATATCTTTTATTTTTTTATTTTTCAGTATTCATAATATTAATATCATTTATATTATTATCATATACAATTATAAATTTTATTAAAAAAGATTATACAATAAATCTTCCTTTAAATATTTTACAGATAATTTTACCTTTAATGACATCAACTTTTTTTTTACCAATTTTTTTTATTTTAATGTCTTCATTTGATTGTACAAGAGAAAAAAAAAATTTATATACAGAAGAATTAAATTGTTATACAACTTTTTATTATATTAATATTGGAATTGCTATAATTTGTATTTTATTTTTTGTTCCAATTTCTTGTTTAAGTACAACAATATTTTATGAATATTCTTTTGGAAGTGATAAAATAATATCAAAAAATTCATCCTTACCAGATTTAATTTTTTTTTTTGAAAAAATAACAATTTGTTTTATTTTTGTTATGATAAATGGAGGAGAAGAAACTCATTATTTTTTAATATTATCTCTTAATATTTTTAGTTTTATTGTTTGTATATTAAATTTTAAATATCCAAGATATAATGAAAATATATTAAATTATATTCATAAATTTTGTTCTTTAACTATTTTTTGGTCTTCTTTTGTTTTATTAATAGGAAAAATATTTATTTCATCTTCTTTTAATGGTTGTCTTGGTTTATTTTTTATAACTGAACCAATACTTTTTTTATTAATATTTTATGAAAAAAAAAATTATGAAAATATTTTAACAAAAATAAAAGATCAACATAATTTATATGAATTATTAGAACAAATAAAAACATTTATAAAAATAATAGAAAATAAAGATTTAAATAGAAATTATCAAGTAATTTTAAAAGGTTATATAGTTTTATATGAAGAACATTGTTTTATTTCAGATTGTCCTTTAAAAAAATATTTAATATCATTACAAAATGGAAATGATATAAAAGGATTTTTATATCTACATGCAGAAAATTTATTTCAAAATTGTTTAAAAAAATTTCCGACATCAACAGAAGTAAGATTTACATATGCATTATTTTTATTAAAGAAAATGAATAAAAAAAAAAAAGCTCAAAATATTTTAAATGGATTTGATAAATATATTCCTTCAATAGAAGAAGAATTTATAATTTATAGGTGTAATAAAATGTTAGAAAATGATTTATTAAATATAGAAAAACAAGATTTAAATAATTTAGATTTAATTAGAGAATTAGAATATAAAAAATATTCAAATCAATTTAAAGAATTAATAAATAATGCTTCTCAATTATATATTGATTTCTGGGGACAATTATTAAGTTCTCGTTTAAGTGGAAGTGAAGATTTAACAAAATTAAATGATTATGGAAGTAAAATAAATAAAATTGTAGAACAAATTAATAATTCATTTCAACAAATTCAAAAATTAAAAAATAATGATTATGAAATATTAAAATTATATTATGAATTTTTAATAGATATATTAAATGATAAAGAAAAATCACATAAATTAAAATCAATAATTGATGATTATGATGAAATAAAAGAAAATTCTGAAGAATCTGAATTTGGAAATTTATTAGTTGATTCATTAGGAAATAATGATGAATATTGTTATATTATTGTTTCTGGTAAAGAAGAAAAATTTGGTCTTATAGAAAATATTTCTTTAAGTACTTGTTTAATTTTTGGTTTTCAAAAAAATGAATTAATTGGTAAACCAATTGAATTATTAATTCCAGATACTTTTCAAGAAGAACATAGAAAAGTAATGAAAAATAAATTAATTGAATTTAAAAAAAATACTTTTGGAAAATTAGGTAAAACTTCATCAGAAATTAAAGAATTAAATGTTTTTGGAAGAAATAAATCAAAATATTTAATTGAATTAAATATTAAAGTTAATATTTTATTTACTGAAAATAATGAATATTTATTTGTTTCTTCAATTTCAAAAGATCATGTTTTTTATAATACTTGTAATAATGATAAAAATGAATTTCCAAAATATTGTATTGTATTAACAAATCAATATTTATTAATACAAAATTTTACCCCAAATGCTTTTAATATTTTAGGCTTGACTTCAAATGTAATTAATAGTAATTTTGAAATAACTTTTTTTATAAAACAATTTTATGAAGAATTTTTACAAATTGCTTCTGAGAAAGAACAAACTATAATTGAAAATAAATTAGAAATTAAGAGAAATATATTAAATAAAAAATTTAAAAAACCTAAAGTTATTAATTGGAGAAAAACAGATTTATTTGAAAAAAATACAGGTTCAAAAATTATTGATTTTAATAATACAAATTCAACAATGAAAAAAAGATATTCAATTATACAAAATAATCATATTATTTCAGATGATGAAAATTTTTTATTAACTGTAATTGAATCATATATAAATAATAATTTAAAAGGATATTTTTTTAAATTTGAAAAAACAAATGAAATTAATTCTATTTCATCCCAAAGATTATTTTCAATAAGTCCTCGAATGAAAAAACTTCAAAAAAATTTAGATAATAAAGTAATTAAATATAATTCACCTAAAACAAAAAAAACAAGTAAAACAGAATTATCATCAATTTCTTCTATTAATAATCATTTTAAAATAAACAATAATTTTATTCCAAATTCAGATTTTAATTTTAAATTTAATCCAAAAAGTTTATCTTATGAAGGAAATTATTCTTTTGATAATTCACTTTCTGAATTTTTAAAAAATAAAGTTATGGAAGGAATACAAGAAAATAAAAATGATGATTCAAGTTTAATTTATTATTCAAATGAAGAAGAAGAAGAAATTGAAGAAAGTGAAAATATTAATATTATATCTGATGATTCTTCTTCTTTTTCAACCAAAAATAAAAAAAAAAATATTGAACCAAAAAAAAATAATTCTCTTAATAATGTTTTAATGAATACTAATACAAATAGTATAAATAAACCAGAAGAAGATTTTTATAAAATTAATTTTAGTAAAATTAAATATTCTGTTTATGATTTTAATAAAGGAATTGCAATTGAAATTAAAGATTATAATAAAATTTATGAAGTTGATAAAAAAATTCAAGAATTTTTAAAAAAAAAAGATAGTCAAGATAATCTTCATAATGAAAATATAATAACAAAAGGAACAAATAAAGGAAGAACAAATAATAGAATAAATAATATTATTTTATTAACAGAAACAAAAGAAAGTATTTTATTAAAAGAAATTGAATATGCCTTAACTAAAGAAGATGTACATGAAAGTATTTCTAGATTTAATAAAATATCTTTTTTAGTTTTTATATTCATAATTGGAATGGGTTTTATTTCTTTATTTTATATTTTATCTTCTTTATCATTAATAAAAATGAATAGTGAATTAATAATAAATTCATATTTACTTTTAATATATAATTCATTAGGAATTTATTATTCAAAAGAATTAATTTTATTAAATAATGAAAATTATACAAATATTCCATCAAAATTAAAAAGAGAAGATTATCTTAATTTTATGTATAATAATACACATAGAATATTTATTACAAGTCATAAATTAATTTCAAATATAATTGCTTCTCCTATTAAATTATCAAAAGATGCTTTTTGGAAAATAAAAAATGAAAGTTTTATTATTTATTATATAAAAAATGATTTTAATTTATATGAATCAAATTCAACTATGCAAATTTCATTTGTTGAAACAAATACAGGATTATTTAATATTGGAAATAAAAATATTAATGTAATTATTCCAACTGATGAAGATGTTTTTTATTTTTTATATAATTCATTAAATAATGTTGGTTCACAATATTATATTCAAGGAGAAGTTTATATAAATGAATTAAAAAATAATAATAAAAAAATAAAAATATTTTTAATAATAGGTTATATATTCTTTTTTTTTATTCTTATACTAATTTATATTTTAGTTATTTATGCATATAAAGGAATATCAAAAAGAAAAGAAAGTTATATTGAAGTTTTTTTAGAAATTGAAATAAATGTTATTAGAAATTCTCTTTATAAATGTGAAAAATTTAATAAAAAATTTCAAAAAGGAGAAAATTATGATGATGAAGAATTTTTAAGTACAATTTCAAATATTGAAACTCCTTTAATTAAAAAAAGTGAATCTAATGATGAGAATCATATAAAACCAAAAGTAGAAATTAAAACAATTACAAATGATATAATTTTTAAAATAAAACTTATTTTTTTTTTATTATTAGTTGAAGTATTTTTTTCTTTTATTTTTGGATATTTTTATAATGTTTTAGAAAATATTCAAATTTATGTTAAATTTTTACAACAAGAAATTTTATATAATGTAGAAATATATCATTTATTTAATAGTTTAAGGGAATATTTTTTTGATAAATCACAAAAAATTGAAAATATTACAAATGAACAATATCTTAATTTTAAATTAGATAATATTTACGATTCAAGAAAAGAAAATTTAGTTTATATAAATCATAATAAATATAATTTACCAAAAACTTTTTTTCTCAAATATAAAAATTTAAAAAATAGTCATCCATGTGATTTTAAATTAGAAGATATTTATTTTGAAAATGATGAAGAATGTATATATTTTATGAGTAATTCAATAACTTATGGAATGGATATTTTATTATCATATTTTATAGAAGAAGTAAGATTTTTTAAAGAATTAATTTTTGTATATACTGATTTCAATAACCCAATTAATAATTTGACTTTAACAGGAACAGAAAAAGGAAAAAAAAATTGGCCAAATAAAGAACCAGAATTATCAAATTATATTAAAAATGATCCTATAAATTATTTTAATATGGATTATATGAAAAATATGAATATTATGTTTGCTAATATAATTCTTAATTTTGATAAAATTTTAAATAATCTTATGGCTGATTCTATAAGAGATTATTTAAAAACAATTAGAGTTCCTTATTTAATTTCTCTTATTGGTTATTTATGTTTATGTAGTGCTTTATTTCTTTTTATTTGGTTGCCCTTTGTAAATAATTTAAATTCAATTATTTATAAAACTAAAAAAATGTTGTCTATTATTCCAAAGGAAGTTTTAATGTCAATTGGAAATATTGAAAAATTATTAGATATAAATAAAAATAAAGTGAAAAATCAAAAGAATATTAAATTTAGAAAATAATTTTTTTAGGATATATATAGAAAGTAAAATATAATTTTTATTATTATTGAATTATTTTTTAATAATTAAATTTATTAACATTTAAAAAATATATATTCATAAAAAAGTTTATAAAAAAAAAAATATTTTATTTTTTTAAACAACAACCTTTCTTAATTTTAATATCAGGAAAAATAACTTTAGTATAATTATCCAAATTATTTCCTTGACTTTCATGATTAATAATATTTTTTTTATTCTGAAAATTAATTTTTAACAATTCATTTCCTAAAAAATGAAAAACATCATTAATATTAATATCTTCTTTAGCTGAAGTTTCATAATAAAATAAATTATTAACTCTAGAAAAATTTTCAGCTTCTTCAAAATTAATTTTTCTATCAATTCCCAAATCACATTTATTCCCAATTAAAATAATAATTTTTTCTATATTTGGATTACTAAAATTATTAAAATTTTCAATCCAATTTCCAATTGAATCAAAAGATTCTCTATTAGTTATATCAAAAACAATTAAACATGCTTGTGCTCCTCTATAATAACTTTTTGTTATACTTTGATATTTTTCCATTCCTGCTGTATCCCATATTTGAATTTTTATTATTTTTTCATTTATTGATATTGTTTTCATATGAAAATTACATCCTAATGTTGCTAAATGCTTTTCATTATATTTATTATCAATAAAACGATGAATTAAACTTGTTTTTCCTACATTTGAATTTCCTATAATTATTATTTTAAATATATATTCATAATTATCATCATTTAACATTAAAAAATATTTTAAAAAAAAAAAATAATATAAAAATAAAAAAATAACTTTTATATTCAAAAAATGAAAAAAACAATAAAAAAAACCCATAATCCTATATTCCCAAACCAAAACCCTCCTTCTCTAAAATCAACAATATAAAGTGAGCAATCATCTCCATAATACCCAGGATTACAAACACAAGTTCCATCACCTTCATTACATTCACCTAAACTTCCACAAGAATTCAAGCAAAAAACAACAGAACAATCATCACCACCTCTCCTTAAGCTTTCATTACAAAAGCATTGACTTTGTGGTTTCATAACAATACAAGTACCATAAGGTTTCCCAGAGCATTCATTAGGACAATCTTGAATAGAACAATCATCACCAATAAATCCTTTATTACAAGAACAAGTTCCATTTGATAAACATTCACCATTATTTGAACAATGATAACAAACTTGTGGTGTGAAAATATCTGGATCTGTATAACAGAATGTACCTGGACAATAGGAATTTTCACATGATGTTCCCCAATATGTATTTTTACATATACAACGAGCAAAGGAACAGTTTCCATTATTTGAACAGTTATTTTCACATATGTTTGAATAAAGAATGAAGAGATTGTCTATTATTGAAAAATATAATTGTTCATTTTTTAAATTATCTATATTTGTGTAATTGAGATATGAAGATATATCATCATTGGAATTTTTCCATAGTTCACCACCATAGATTATTATACCTTTTGAAAATAAGGATAATGTTCCTCCTTTTGATGGGAATGGCCAATTTTCTATATTTGATGTATTAGTCTTTATTATTTGAGTCCAGATATTAGAATTTGTATTAAATAACCATATATCACTGAGAACATGAGCTCCATTCATTCCACCATATAAAAGTAGTTTACTATCATCTAAGGATATCATACAATGAAACATTCTTTTTTCTGGATTTTCATTACCATTTGGGAATTCTTGTAACCAGGAATTTGCTTTTATTGAATATACCCACATATCATCTAATTGACTTTGGATATTATAAATTGAATTTTCATCCCATGTATAACCTGAATAAAGAATTAAGTAACCTTCCTCATTTAATGTTATATAAACAAGAGAACAGCCTGCTCTTATTATAGGAAATTTTCCTGTACTAGTTGAATCTTTAGTTATTTGTAATACTGTTGTCATTTTATCTATTTCTTTATCATAATCTTCTGGCTCAATATTAATTGTAACATGAGATCCATCCCAATATGTAATTGACCTTGTTATTTGATATACTCCTACAGGATTTAATTGTTCCCATAAATTACTTGATATTGAATATCTCCATAAATCATTACTTAAAACATTCTTTTTTGTTGTTGAATCAACAGTCATACCACCAAATAAATAAATATATTGAAAATTAGAATCAATTGTCATTGAATGATGGACTCTTGGACCAGGTGATATATCAGAAGAAGGATAAATTCGACTCCATTGATTTCCTCTTTCCCAAATAATAGTCCCTGGATTATCAGTATAATAACTATTAGGATAAAATCTCTGTGGTCCATATGAAATTTCATATATCCACATATCAGAACAAGCATGTTGACAATAAAGTGAATAACCACCATAAATAACCATATATTTCCTAGTAAAAGCTTTATTATAAGCAGAAGTTTCAATTTTTTCAAATATAACAGCAGTATGACCAAAACGAGGATAAGGTCTCTGTTGTGTTCCAGAAACACTATCAATAAAAGGTTTAACATAATCCCATTTATTCCTATTAATATTATAAGCCCATAACTCATTAGACATTTCATATCCACAATTATTAACTAAATACAATAAATTAATTTGTTGATCAGAAGTCATATTACTCTTATCAATATTTTTATAATTCTCAATAATTTCCTCACAATCTCTACTAATATCCTTAGAACTATCATTAATATTAATACTAACATTAATATTAGTCAATCCACCAAAAACAAGCATAATTTCCTCATCAGGATAAGTTTCAATCCCAGCATTATTAATTAATCTATAACAAAACTCACATGAATCATCACAGCATTGATCAGGGCAATTAGTATCATTTGGTCCTTTAAAATTATAATTACCTAATGAAACATCAGGTAAAGGATAACCTTGATAAGTAATATTTAAATTACATGAATCATCAGTATAATTACAGAATGGACCACAAGAATCATCAGGACACATTTCATTTGATTCTGATTGGGAATATGTTGAATAAATTATTGAAGTGTGGAATGCTCTTGGATAAGGGTAAATTGGGATTGATTCACATTTATTTGTTATACTTTGACAGTAACCTATTGATAAATATTGGGATAAAGTTATTTGGGAAGGAAGGAGGGTGTAGTTGGTTTTACGGTAGAATATTTGATTTTTTATTACTGGTTCTTCAGTTGTTATTGATAGGAGGATTAGAATGATAAATATTTGGATTTTTGATTTTGGGTTTGACATTATTTTTTTTACATTGTTATATTATTTTATTTGTTTTTAAATTAAATATGTGCTTTTGGATAAAGGGAAATATGAAATTTTAATTTAATTATGAAAGAATTTTGAATTTTATTATAATGATGAAGCTATATATTAAATTGTTTTTATTGTTTATTATTGATTTTAAGTAAATAAAAGGTTTGTTATATAATTTAATACAATTATTTAATTCAGAATTTAATATTTTTAAAATTAAAATTAAAAATTTCATTTAAAAAATTTTTTTATAAAATTTTTATTTCAATTTATTTTCAATATTTTTTATATGAATTAGATATTACAAAAAATTTAAATTTTGATTTTTTTTATTTTGATATTTTAAGTAAAAATTAAAATAATAATTATGGGGTTTTCACAATCAAATGAATCAAATATAATAACATTAAGAACAAGTGAATTAAATGAATTTCATAATATGACACTTTTTTCAAATGATATATTATTAAAATTACATGAATATTTTAGAAAATTTAGTGCAGTACAAACAGATGATGGTGTAATTGACTATGAAGAATTTTGTATGATAATAAATAAAAAAGATAATTTATTAAATAGAAATATTTTTAATTCAATAGATGTTAATTCTGATGGTTATTTAAATTATAGAGAATTTATTAAATTTATTTCTGTTTTTATAAATGGAAGTTTTGAAGAACAAAGTTCTTTAGCTTTTAAAATTTTTATGGAAAAAGATTTAAAATTAATTACTTTTAAAAATACAAAAGAAATGATTAATGATATTATTTTAAATGATAATAATTTAAATAAAATTATTGATAAAGAATTAATTCATGAAATTACAGAAGAAACTTTTATTAATTTATTTGGTGGAATTAATAAAGAAATTAATTTAGAACAATTTAGAGAAATATTAAAAAATAATCATGATATAATATCATGGTTTAAAGTAGATTTAAATTATATATTTAAAAATACTAAAAATATAAATAAACATAAAAAAATAGGATGTTTTACAATAAATATAGAATAAAAAAATGTATTTTCCATTAAAAAAACAAAAAGATTAAAATTAAAATTATAAAAATAATTATTATAAAAAAAACATTAAAAAAAAAAATTTCAAAAAACAAAAATTAATATATAAAAAAATAAATATATGAAATGGGGATTGGGGATTGGGGATTGGGGATTGGGGATTGGG
>JAJJLH010000587.1:0-10500 GCA_023806865.1 Isotricha sp. YL-2021a
AATATAAACGAATATCATAACAATGATAAAAAAATTCTTATTATTAATAAACAAAAATATCTTAAAATTTTAATTATCTCCATAATAGCTTTTACAATTTTCAATAATACTATCATCATCATCACTTTGAAATAAACCATCATTTATTAATTCTTCATATGTATCTTGAGTGACTAATCTATTGCAATAAATACAATTTTTAGCTTTAATTAATTCTCCTTTTTCAAAAGCATTTTTATATATTTCTTCACAGTAAATACAATATTTCTCATTTTTAAATTCTTCATTATTCAATATTTTATTATTATAATAATAATTCTTATTTTTATCATTGTTATGATATTCGTTTATATTATAAATAATGTTTGATTCAGATAATAAATTAATTTCATAGTTATCTTCATCATCATCTAATATTTTTCTTTTTGGATAAATGGAATTATTGTCTAATTTTTTTGAATTTATAAATTCCTTTTCAGGATATTCGATTATATCAAATTCATCTGATTCATCAATATTTATTTTATTAAAACTTAAACTTTGAGTTGAAGATCGTGTTGTTAATTTTTGTTTTAATAAAGATATTTCCTTTTCCAAATCTTTTTTTATTATTGGATATTTTTTAATTTCAATTGAATCATCATTTGGTTTTTTTATATTTTTACAAATAAAAATATTCATCATTTAATTTTCCACCTATTTTAAAGGAATATTTGAAAAATAAAAGTTTTATATATATATAATTTAAATTTTATTTAATTAATATAGAATAAAAATATATAAAAAATAAGGAGAGTTAATAAAAAATAATGAATTAAAAAAAAATAAAAATTTTGAAAAATATATATTATTTGAATAAAGCAATAAATGATAAATATGTTATATTATTATGATTAATGTAAAATTATAAAAAAGATTTCATAATATCCCAAAAAATTTTTTAAATTAATAAATAATATAAATGATGCAAAGGATTTAAAAGAAACTGTAATTTTATTATCTGATTTTTATTATATAAACTCAATTAGTAAAAAATAATAAACAAAAAAAATAATATATAAATAATAAATATATGGGAATAAAATCATGCTCAAAATATTGTAACACAAATTTTTGTTCGAATGTAAAAAAAATTTTAATTCATATTTTATTTAGAGAATATATTATTCAAAAAATTTAATTGATGAAAATGAATTTTTTGAAAAATCACATGGAACAAGAAATTCAAGTATAGAACCATATATAATAGAATCATATAACGCAAAATCAAATTATTTTTATTTAATACATAGTATTATAATAATTCAGACTAAATTTCGTCAAATGATTTCAATAAAAAAATATAATAAACTAAAGAATAAAAGAGGAACATCAAATATTAATATTCCAAATGGTAATCATGAATACCAAAAAGAAAATATAAATAAATTAAAACCTAATGAAAATTCCAATATCTCAAAACAAAAATCTAATATTTTATTAGAATCAGAAATAAAACCAGAAATGATTAATCAAAATACATCAATTTCAAGTATAAATTCATCAAAATTAAAAAATGAATTAAATGATTCATTAACTTCAATAAAAGGATATTTCTTATTAAAAAAAATGAAATATACATATATTGGTTTATATAATAATAATATAACATTTATATCAAATAATAATGTTCCAAATCGAAAATCAACATCATCATTAATAAATGATACAAATTTAGATAGTAATTTTGATATAAATCAAATAAAAAAAGAAAAAGATGGTTTTGGTATAATAACATGGGAAGATAAAAGTAAATTATATGCAACATTTTTTAAAAACAAAGCAAATGGTTTTGCAAAATATAAAGATCGTAAAAATAAATCAATATTTAAAGGTCAATATCAAAATAACAAACCAAAAGGATATGGAATATACAAAAATAAAAATGAAACATTCTACGAAGGAATATGGATAAAAAATATATTAAATAATATAGGAATAATAAATTGGAAAGATGGTACATTATATAAAGGAGAATTAAAAGAAAATAAAAGAAATGGTATAGGAATATATAAATGGAATGATGGTACTTTATATGAAGGTGAATGGAAAGATGATCAAATGGATGGTTTTTGTATTATAATTTATAATGGAGATAAAAAATATGAAGGTCAAATTAAAAATGGTGTTTTAAATGGTTATGGAGAATTTTCTTGGGGTTTTAGTAAGAAATATATTGGAAATTATCAAAATGATATTAAAAGTGGTTTTGGAATTTATGTTTGGGATATTGAATTATTTCAATGTTATATTGGCTTCTGGAAAAATGGAAAAATGAATGGAATTGGTATTAAAATTAAAGGAAATGTTATTAAATATGGTTTTTGGAAAAATGGTAATAAAGAATTTTGGTTTGAGAATTTTGAAAGTTTAATGAATTTTTATAAAACTGGAAAAAGAATTTCAAAAAATGGTGTTGTGTCTGATTTTCATAGTGATTTAATGAGGAAAAGTTTTAAATTAAATGAAAAAGAAAATCAATGTTATTTTAATTTTATGAAAAAATCTTGTGGATATTTGAAAGATTTTATTTTGGAAAAATATTTTTATAATGAAAAGAAAAATACTTTAATTGATTTTATTCATGATAATATGAGTGATGATAGTGATGATTAAAAAAATATTTTTTTTTTTAAAAAAATTCTATTTTATGTAAATCCATATTCTCTTTTTGAGAATTATTTATTATTTTATAATATTGTTTTAAGTTTTATATATTGAAAAATTTTTTTTAATATATATTTCTTTAGATTTAAACATAAAAAGAAAAATATTATTTTTAAAATTTTTTTTGTAGATTTAAATAAATGTTTTAAAATAAAAATAAATATAAAAAGTATTATATGGAAAAAAAAAAAAAAGAAATAATTACTCACGAGCAAAAAATATTAGCATTGAATAAAATATTTTATAAAATAAAAAATGTATTTGGAACACCATCAATACTTTTATATCCTGCATTTATATTAAAAGCATTAGGTACAATAACATTATCTCATATAATGGATGTTATTAATGATACTTCTTTTACTTTATCTCAATTTTTACGTCATTTAACTTGTTGTTATAATTCTTCAATTAATTGTATTAATCATACTAATTATGGATTGATTTGTTTTTTACTTTATATATTTATTTTACTTCCTTTTATAATATTTTATATTATTTATATGATGGAATTGAAAAAAAAAACAGAACAGAAATTCATTCAAAATATATTAATTAAAATTGAAGCGGTTTTATCATATTGTATTATAGGATTTTCTCAACATATTATAGAATATTTAAGTTTTATTTTAATTACTAGAATATATCAAAATAATAATTTAATTAAAGATACTATTGATATTTTTGATAATAAATTATTTTTTCATCCTTTTTTTTTTATCTGTTTAAATTCTTTTTTTATTATTTTATTAAATGTTTCAACTTTTTATTTTATTGTTTTTTTAAATAGACCTTTCTTTAGTGAATATTATACTATTCAAATTTATCAAAATAAATGGTTTAAAATATTTTTAGTTTTAACTTTTAATTTACAAGCAGTTCAACTTATAAATGTTTTTCAACCAAATGAAGATTCAACAGAAATTATTACAGTATTAATTTTATTATTTATTATTTTTGGAACTTTTATAACATATTCAAAAAATTATTTTAGTGAACAAACAATTTTGGCTAAAATTTATATTATTGTTTATTATATGTGTTTTATAAGTTGTATTTTAGAATTATATGTTCATTATTATATAAATCAAAGAAGAAAAATGACAAAAAAAGAATTTTCTGAAAAAATAATTTTTGAATTTATAATGAGTTTAGTAATTTTTAAAATAGCAATGATTATAAAAGATAAACATTATCAAAGAGAAATAAATAAAATGTTATTTAATCCTCAAAAACAAATGTATATTGACCCTTATATGTATTTTGCCACTCATTTAATGCAAAGTGTATCAAATAATGAAAAATTACAAAAAATAATTATTTTTATTTATAGACATAAAGTAAATTGTAATGATAAAAAATGTATTTGTCAAATGTTAAAAGATGAATTAAATTTTAATAGTCTTCCAATTTTTTCAATGAAAAATAAAGATATTTTAAATACCGAAGAATTTTTCTTTTTATATAGAGATATTGTTATTTTAATTGAGAATGAAATATATAGTTTATTACAAACAATAAAGAAAAATAATAAATTTATTGAATATTGTCAAATTTTAATTTTACATGTTGAATATTTATTTTATTTTTCTAATAGTATTAGTTTTGGTTGTTATTTAATTGAAAAATATATTGTTAAATGTGGGAAAGATATTCCATTTTTTTTAAGATTTCAACTTTATCAATTAAAAAGAATTTATTTAAAAAAATTCAAACAACACTTAAAAGAAAAATTATTATTAGAAAATGAACAAATTAAAAATTTAATGAAATTTTCTTCATTTTTACAATATAGAGCATTAATTGATGGAATACATGATGATTTAATATCATCGACATCTAATTTTTTAAAAGTAATTCATTTAAAAGATTTAAAAACGTATATGAATAAAATAGAAAAAGAATCTTTATTACAGAAAGTAAGTCCTCAAAATATAATATCAAAATCATCATCTCAATCTCAATTAAATTTAGAAAATATAATTAAAGTTTGTAAAAAATTTAAAATAAGTCATGAAAAATTAATACAAAAAATTTTAGTTAATTTTTCAAAAGAACATAAATGTTCAAATATGGAATTATGTTATTTATTAAATATATATTTTAAAACAATTTGTCAAAAACTTCCTGATAAAGTAGGATTATTAATAAATAAAGAATATAATACTTTAAGTTCAATAACAAAAAAAAATGTATCATTTACAGAAAAAGGAATGGTACATCCAATAATAGCAACATTAAAAGATAAAAAAAATCTTCTTATTTGCTATTGTTGTAAATATTTAACATTAGAATTAGGATTTAAATCAAATGAATTAATTGGTGAAAATTTAAATATTTTATTACCTTCAATTTTAAGAACTTATCATGATAATGCTTTATTTACTTCTATATTTAGAGATCTTAATAATAATAGATATATAAATAAAGATAAATTTTTAATTGATAAAAAAGGATATTGTCGTGCTATTAATATTAGAGGAACAGTTATTCCTAAATTAACTAAAAATATTAGTATAATTTCTGATATTACTTTTATTGATTTACCTGATGATTCATGTTTTATTATTATGGATGATTTTGGAAATTTTATAACTTATTCTAAAAATTTAGAAGATAAATTTATTATTAATAAAGATGTTATTCAAAAAATAAAATTTAATTATTTTAATTATTTTAATATTAGTGAAAATCACTTTAAAATATTTAGAAAACAAATAAATTCAATAATAAAAAATCATAAATTTCATAGTATAAAAAAAATGCCTAGAACTTCATTTAAAAAAATAGGAAATAATTTAGAAAAAGATAAAAGAATTCGTGAAACTTCATATTTTAATTTTTTATATGATAAAAGAAAATTAACACCTTCATTAGAAAAAATAAAAAATTTCATATTAGAATCTCAATCAGAATTATCTCTCTTATATAAAATAGATGAATTAGAAAATAATATATTTCAAAATAAAATATTTAATAGTACAAAAAAAATAGGAACAATAATAAATAGAGATACAGAAATGCAAAAAAATTCAAATTTAATTCAATTTAAAATTAAAACTTTATCTTTAGATGGTTTTATTTATTTTAAAGTAATGTTAAATGATATAAATCATCATGAAATAATTGCAGATACTAGTATTTCTAAATTAAATTTAATAACTACAAATGGAAGAAATGAAAGTCAAACTCCTCAATATATTTATAATAAAACTTTATTTAATAATCCTCATAAATCTTCAAAAAAAAATATTATTGTCACACCAACTGCGCCATTAAAAAAAACAATTTCTATGGGAAATGTATTTAAAAAAATTAGAAAAAATTCTTTAGTTGAAAATCTTTCTTTGTTTGATAATGGACATGTCTCTTCATCTAATAATAATTTATTATCTGGTATTCTTGTTTCTGATAAAAATCTTATGAAAGTTCAAAAATTAAAAACAAAAAAAGATAATTTTTTAATGAAAAAAAATATTAAATTAAATCAAAGAAGGAAAATTATATTATCAAATGAAATTGATTTTAATTTTAATAAAAATATTATTTATATTATATTATTTATTGGTATATTAATTATACTTTTATTTTTATCAATTTTTTTCCATCCATTATCAAAAAAAATTATTGATGATACTCATAATTATAATAATTTATCATTTTGTGTTAAAACATTAAAATATACAATATTAATAAGTGCTTCAATGTATTTTGATTCAATATTATTTTTTAAATCAAATACAATTGATTATGAAAATTTAATTTTAAATATGGATACTTTTTTTTCTTTAATTTCAACAAAAGCTAAAGAAATTGTAATAGAAGATAATAAATTATTTAAATATTTAAATAATTTAGAAATTTATGAAGTGTCTAAAATTTTAAATGAAAAAGATTCATATAGTATATTAAGAAGTAATTGGACAATTAAAAAAAGAGATTCTTCAATTCATGAAGAAATATTATATTATTATTATTTATTAGATTTTGTTACAAGAAATTCACTTCCTATAAATTGTCATATTGAAAATTTTGAAAGACAAATATTTTTAAATCAATCTATAGAATGTAATATGGATGATGTATTATTTTTTTTTATTAATACTAATATTTTAAAAATTGTAGTTCCTAGATTAGATTCTATTTATAGGGAAATTTCAAAAAAAATTTCTGATAATTATGTGTATATAAAAAATCTCAATTATTATTATACTTCTATTTTTTTTATTGTTTGTATTATTATAATAATATCTTTTTTTTTTATTTTTAATCATTTTATCAAAAGTAATTTTTATATGACTTTCCTCTTATTAGGAGATAAAGATGATAATTTATTAACTTCTCAATTAACTATTTTTTTAGGAATTTTAACAGATTTTTCATATGATAAATGTGAAGAATATGAAAAATTAATAAATTCTCAAATTTATAGAAGAGGAAGTCAAAGAGTTTTATATTATGAAGAAGAAGAAAAAAATCCTTTAATTACTCCAGTTTCAAGTTTAATAAATTCAGTTAATTCTTTTTCTTCATCAAATTCTAAAATTTTAAAAGTAGGAATGGATGGAAAAATATCAAAAAAAGAAAAAGAAGAAAAAGAAAATTTATATATTGAAGAAAAAGAAAATTTAGAATATAATGTTGTAGAATATCTAAGAAAAAATTTTAAATTAATTTTTATTTTTAAAATATTAATTTCAGTATTATTGATAATAATATCATTTTTATTAATAATATTCCTTTATATAAATATATCAGAATTAAAAAAAATAAAACAATCAAATTCATTAGGAAATGATTATGTAGATAAAATATTATATTATATTCAAATAGCTTTAATATATAAAAGTTCAATATTAAATTTTGATTCAAATCCAAATGAAGCTTTTAATAAAAATAATTATCAAACAATGATTATGGATAATTATTATAATATTAAAATAAATTTAGATAGTGATTACTATAAAAAATTTGATAAAACTGCTTTTGGTTTAACAATTTTTCTTCTTCAATTAACTATAATGAACTTAGAAAAATTCAATGCTGAAGGAATAACAAAAAAACCTTTATCTAAATTAAAAACAACTGAATATTTATATAATCAAAAAGATTTTTGTATATCAGTAAATAATGATTATTATAATTATTTTTTTCCAAATAGACATTATTTAGTTCATTTTAAAGATCTTACTATGGGTTCTAAAAGATGTATTACAATTGGAAATGGAATTAATAAAGGTGGTTTGAAAACTGGTTTAGAAAGTGCTTTTAATGAATTAATTGAATTTTATATTGAATTTTTAAATGATTTTAATAATAATAAAACAGAATCTATTTGGGAATATTTATTTAATCCTAGTATATTAAATTTATTTATTAGTTTAGATTATCCTATTGATAAAGCTGAAATGGTTTATATTAAATTAGTTGAAATTGAAAATGATGAATTGTTTAAAAATTGGAAAATTATTGAAAATGATTTTATTTATGCTTTTTTGAGTTTTGATTTACTTGTTGTATTAGCTGTATTTTTTATTATGAAAAAATTAGGAGCATATTATTTTATTTTATATGATACTGTTAGTAATTTACATACTGCTCTTAAAATAAAGTAATATGAATTATATATTTTTATAATTATTTTTTTAATATATTATTTATTATATTTGAAATTATATTTGTATGTTTTTTTTATTAAAAATTATTGATTTATATTTTTTTTATTTTTAAATATGAATGTATAATATTTTTTTTTTGAAAAAAAATTATTTATAATTTATTTTATATTCGTTTTTACTTTTTTACTTCTTTCTGAACTACAGCCAAAAGTAATTCCACTTTTTTTAAAATAATGATTAAAATCATTTAAATTTTTTAAATTAAATTTATCTTTTATATTTGAATTATTTCTCCCAGTTTTTTTAATCTTAAAATGGCATTTACTATTTAATAAAGAATAATTATGATTTGTTAAATTTATATTTCTTTCCTTTATACTTTTATTATTTCTTCTCCTAAAACGAGGAAAATTATTTATAATTTTTGAAATTAAATTACTTTCATTAGTTGAAAATTTACTTATTGAATTACAATCTTTTTTAGAATTTCTTTTTGAATTTTGAAAATATTTTCCTAATTTATCAAAAAAATTTTTTTTTTTCTTATTTTTCTCAATTGATATATCATGATCAATAATTTGTTTATGAATAAGAGTTCTTAAATTTAAATTAAATTTTTCTTTTTTAAATTTTATAAATCTCCTTTGTGGTTTAATATATGTAATATTATTATAATTATTTTTTTTATTTGAAGATGATTTAGAATTAAAATTTGAATTATTAAAAATTGAATTATTTTGTAAATTAAGAGAATTAATAAGATCATTTCCAGTAAAAATATTTATTTGAGTTGATCCTTCATGGAAATTATTGATAATATTATAATTATTAATAACTGATTGATTTTCTTTATTTTTTGAAATTGATTTATTTTTTTTTAATTTATAATTAAATTGTTTTAAAAATTTGGAATTAGATTCTCTTTGAGTAATTGGTTTATAAGTAGAAGGATTTGAAAATAATTTTTTTAATCTAGATGTTCTTTTACAATAATTTATTTGTTTAGTTATAATATTTTTTTTTGATAATGCTGGTGATGAAAATAATTTTTTATGTAAAATTTTGGGAGAAATTGATGAAAATGTTGACATTACTTTTTCTGGTTTAATTAATAAATTTTCATTTACATTTGATTTTGTTTTTGAACTATAATTTATATATGAATTTAAATTTCTATTTTTTATATTTTTTTTTGTTTTTTCTAATTGTTTAATATGAATATTTGGATTTAATATTGCCGAAATTGCTTTGTTATATATTGAATTATTTAATTGATTTTTTGATTTTTCTATTAAAATATTTGATTTTGCTTTTATTTTTTTACTTTTTTTTAAATTATTAAAATTAAAAGTTTTATTTGCAAATTTATTTTCTAATTTTATTTTTTTCATTTTTTTTTCAGTCATATCAATTTGATTTAATAAATTATTAACACTATTATCACTTACATCAATTCTACTATTAGTTTGTTTAACATTATTAATATTATCAATATTATTATTATTTGTATTCTCATAAAATGACATAGTAATACTTTCAATTGAATTTAATGCCTTTGTATTAAAAATTGTATTTGATAACTTTTCATCTTCATTATTTTCTTCATTTTCTTCATCATTATCATTATGTAAATTATCATTTTGTAATTGATCAATCATTTTTTGTTTTTTTTTAATATTTTTATACATATATTTTGCTTCTGGAATTACTGTATAATTTGCATAAATTCTTGAATATTTATCATAAAACATTAAAATTTTTGGTAATTTAATATGTATTTCTTTTAATTTATAAAATCTTTTTAAAAATTCATTCAAATCTTCAAATATTAAAAATTCTTTAAATAATTCTACATAATGAGTTTTTTCGTTATAAATTATATCATTTATCATTTTAACATTATAATACCATATTGGCTTATCATATCTTTTTATTAATTTTTTCCGAACTCTTTCTTCTAAATGAAAACAAGGGTCTATTATTTCTTGTCTATATTTTAATTTATTTATATTTAATTTATGACTATTTCCAATTCTCATTATTTCAAAAATTATTTATTTTATAAAATGTTTAATTAAAAATTGTAATTTATTTTTTTAATTAAATATATATTTTAGATTATATTCTTATTTGACAGAATAAATATATTATTTATGGGGATTGGGGATTGGGGATT
>JAJJLH010000588.1:0-10491 GCA_023806865.1 Isotricha sp. YL-2021a
AAAAAAAATAAATAAAAAATATTTATATATATTAAAAAGGAATACAAAAAAAATTAAATCTTTAGATTTGTAGTATTATCATTAATATCTATTGAAAAATATCTTTTATTTTTTTTTTTTTTCTTATTAAATTTATATTCAAATAATTGAGGAATAATTTTATCAGAATTTATAATATCATAATATTTACTATAAAATTTAATATGATTAGATTTTTTTAAAAATAATTTTTCATTTTTATTCTCTTCAATATATTTGTCAAAAAATAACATATCAAAACTTTTTAAAGTATTATTATAAATATCATTATCTTTTTTACAAAAATTTTTGTATTCTTTTATTAATTTATCTATAACATTATTATACAATTTTTTTCTAGGAGTTAAATATTTATTAATAGGAAAATTACCAAATTTAATTATATTTTTTGATTTTTTATTATTATTATATTTATTATTATCATTGAAAATATTATAATTTAAAATTGAATTTTGAAAAATAGTTTTTAAATTTTTTTTTTTTTCACTTTGATAATCAGAAGAAATTAAAGTATGAGCTTCTGAAATTGTTCTTCTTTCAAAATATTTTTTATCTCTATCATCATTATAAAAATTCGAATTATTATTTTTATTTTTTTCATTTTTACACTTATTAAATTTATTTTTATTAAAAAAACATTCTTTCTGTTCATTTTTAGGAAAAGAAGTAATAGTATTTCTAATTAATTTATTAGAATGAATTTCAATATTATTATTTCTACTAATAAATTTTTTCCAATTATCATAACTTTTATCTTTAACAAAAGAATAATAATGTAAAAGAGTATTTTTCTTTAATTCTAATAATCTATCAACCATAACTTTTTTTCTACCTTCAACCCAAAGAATATAATTATTATAAATAGTTCTTTCTTTTAACATTTTATCAAAAAATTCAGTATTAATAGAAAATAATTCAGCATTTGCAGAAGAACATTTTACATTAGCAAAAAAATTCATATCTAAAGTTATATAATCATCCAATCCAATTACATCACCACTTTTAATAAAAAAAAGAGAAAAATTTTTAACTTCTTTATTAAATTCAATCATTTTATAATTTTGTTGTATTAAATCAATTAAAAATTTATTATAAGAATCTCCTCCTAAATTTTCTATTACACTATCTAAATAATCATTATTACAATTAATTTCTGCTTTTAATTCTCCAGATTTAATAAAATAAATTTCTTTTCTTTCTTCACCTTGTTTAAATAAAAATGAACCTTTACATATATTCATTTTTTTAAAATAATTAAAATAATTCAACTCAAAATTATCAGAATTATAATTTTCAAATAATTTAGTAGAAATAATACATTCAATATCACTTCTTCTTATTTTTTCTAAAGCATCCTTAATACAATTTTTATAAATATCTTTTTTTAAAGTACCAAAATAACTTTCTTTTAATGATATAATTGTAGCAGTTCTTCTTTTTGTATTATCTTTTAAAGCAATATCACCAAAACTTTTTCCACTTTCTAAATCACAAACATTATGATATTTCCATAAAGTAAATTCTATACTATCACTATTTTTATTTACATTTTTTGGGATTAATCTTTCTATATAATTTTCCCAGTCTATTATTTCTTTTTTAAAACTTGTTAAATTTGATGTTAAAGTTGTTAATTTTTCAAAATCTGATATTATATTTTTATATTTTTCATTTATTATTTTTTTATTTGATAAAATTGAACGATTTAATAAATCATATTCTTTATTTTTTTCTAAATTTTTTAAATAATAAATAAATTCTTCTTGTTTTAAAAACATTTTATATTCAATTGGTACTAAAACAATAACAAGTCCTTTAAAAATTAAATAAAATTTATCTCCAATTTGACCATTTAAACAAATAATTGAATCTTTAGGATGATATTCACATTGAATAAATAAACATAATTTAATTAAAAGATCTTGTGGATCTGAAAAATTTTTTTTTAAATTTAAAGTTGAAATTAAACCTGGAAAATTACATAAATAATGTCTTAATATTAAATTATCATTTTGAGTTCTTATTGGTTTTTTAAATATATATATTAACATATCAAAAATCTCTTTTGTTTCTATAAAAGGTATGTTTATTAAATTTATTCCTAATTCTATTTTTCTTGTTAAATTTTCTGCTGTTGCTAATATTAATTCATCTTTTGATTTTCTTTTTACTTTTATGTTAATTAATGTTTTTTTTTTCATAAAAGTTTTCATTTTTTTTCCCTTTTTGAATAACTTAAAATTTTCATTTTATTTTATATTATAAATATTATATAATTTATAAAATATTATTTTTAAATATTTTATAATATAAATCAAATAATCTATTTTTTTTTAAAATAGTAAAGCATATAATATAAAAAATGAGTTCTAAATATACATTAGATAAAAAAGTAGGAGGAGGAAGTTATGGAAATGTATACTTTGGTAAATTAAACGTAGCAATAAAAAGAATATCAAAACAATTAATAATAGATGAAGATTTAACACAAGATTTAGAAAGAGAAAAAAATTTATTAACAAAATGTCAATCAGAAAACGTAGTAAAATTAATAGAATATGTAGAATCAAATGATTACATAGATTTCATTTTAGAACAATGTGACACAGATTTAAAATCATTTTTAAAACAAAGAAAAAAAGGATTTAAAATTCCAGAAATAAGAAATATCCTAAATCAATTAAACAATGCCTTTAAATTATTATATTCAAATAATATAATTCACAGAGATATAAAATTAGAAAATATTTTAGTTTCATACACAAAAGAAGATAAAAGTGATTTTAAAATAAAATTAGGCGATTTTGGTTTTAGTAGAGAAATATATCAAGATATTACTAGTTCATATTGTGGTACTCCTGAAACAATGGCACCTGAAATTATTAATCAAGAACCTTATAATAATAAAGTTGATTTATGGTCTATTGGAATTATAATTTATGAATTATTTTATAAGCGATTTCCTAAATTTGATGATAATTATAATATTATTAGTAATTTACCAGATGATGAATATTTAAAAGATTTAATTTTGAAATTATTAAAAAAAAATCCTGAACAAAGAATTTCTTGGAAAGATTATTTTAATCATCCTTTTTTTTTAGATATTAAAAATATTAATATTGTTGTTGTTGGACAAAAACAAATAGGGAAAAGTACTTTAATTGAAAGTGTTTTAGAAAATGATTTTAAAATTAAAGAAAATAAAAAATATAAAACTTATCAATCTAATAAAAGTAGATTTAAAATTATTGAAATGAATGGTTATGATGATGAAAATTATATTTTTGAAAATTGTTTAAGTGATTTAAATGAATTAGTCAATTCTCAAATAGAAACTAAAAATCCAGATAATTTTATTCATATTATTTGGTATTGTGTTAATGAAGATAGATTTTCTGAAAAAGAACAAAAAAATTTTAATGATTTAAAAGAATATTATTTAAATGATAAAATTCCAATTTGTCTTATTCATACTTATACTATAAATCAAAAAACGATTTATAAATTTTTTATGAAAATTCTTGGAAAATATGATAAATATATTACTACTTGTAAATTATTGGCTAAAAAAATTGAATTTAAAAACGAAGATGATGAAGAAGAAGATGAAGATGAAGATGGTATTGCGGCTTTTGGTATTGATTATTTAATTAATAAAACATTAGAGAAATTAATGAAATTATGTAAAGATGATAATATTAATCAAAATTATTTACTTTTTCAAAATGATAAAAAGAAAAATCAAGAGTCTTTAATGTCTATTATTGAACAAATTCAAAATTTAATTAAAAAATAATTAAAATTATTAGAAGAATAAAAATAATAAAACTTTATTAAATATTATATATGATTTATTAAAAAAAATAAATTTTATTTTATAAATTTAAATTGAATTTTTTTACTTTATAATATTAATATTAATTATTAATGGTTTTCCAAAAATTACATTATTTAATATAAAATTTAAATAACATTCATATTTTCCTATACTAATACTTTTCATTTTAAAAAAATGTAATTTTAATTTAAAAGTTGATTGAGGAATCAATGAAGGTAAAAAAATGGTGTCACAAAGAATAGAAGATCTTATTTTATCAGGTTTAAATTTTGTTTCATTATTACCTAACCATTCATAAATTCCATTATTTTTAATAATAATATCATCAATATTTAAAAAGTCTTTTATATCTTTTTTACGATATATATAATCTAATTTTGAATTAAGACATTCATATGAAAAATTATATTTTATCATATTTAATTTTGATTCTCTTATAATATCAAACGGATGATTATGAAAAGGGATATTAATATTTTTTTCATAACAATTACAACAAATATTATAATTATTACATTTTTGACATTTATAAATTATTGCTATTAATGGTTTTAATTTACATTTATTACATTCAATAATTTTTGTATCTTGATTTTTATCATTATCTAATTCTTTATTTAGAATCACATTTATTTCTTTAAATTTTGGTTTATTTATATTATATTTTTTATCTTTGATATTTTTGAAATATTTAAAATAAACTTTCATAAAAATTTTTTTAATTTGATTAATAAAATCTTCAATTAAATCCTTATTATAATCAAATAAAATTGAAATACTATTTAATATATTATCAAATATTTCTAATTGTATTGATTGATCTATTTTAATAGAAAAATTTATATTTTCATCATCTTCAGTAGAAAATTTATTTTTAATTTTAGAAAATTTTTTAAAAGAATCATCATTAATAAAGTATGAATCATTATATTTAATAATAGTATTTTCAATGTAAACAAAAATCATTTCATTTTTTCCTCTTTCATATTCATTATTAATAAAATTTTCATAATCATTTTGAGATTTAATTGTTATTTTTTCTCCTTTTTCATTAATGAAATATATATTCCCTTCTTTTATTCTTATATAAAAAAAAGAATTTATAAAATTTTGAAAATCTTTATATGAAGATGTTAAAATTGCACCTATAATTCTTTCATTATCATAATTTATAATCGCATTTAATGATTTATATTCATTCATTTTTAAAAAATATTATTTAAATAATTATTAAATGATAAATACCTTTTTTTAATTTGTTAAATTATTTAAAAAATTTATTTATAAAAATTTTTTAAAAATTCAAAATTTAAATATAATTTTATTCTATGACATATTTAAAATAGCATTAAAAAATATTAAGATAATAATTACAAAAATATATTCATAAATGTTTTATCTTAAATCTTAATGAACGAAAATCCTTCATTCTTATTTCAGCTCTAATTCTATCATTAATAAAAATATTATTTTTATTACTACCTTTATTAGAAGAATTAGATTTTAATTTTTTATCAAAATTATCATTTGAAAAATGATCAATTGTTTTAAAATATAAATTTTTATTTTTATAATTAGAAATATCAGGAGATAAAAATTTAGATTGAATTGTTAATATAGTATCATTATTTTTATGAATTATTCTTTTATGAGAAACTTTTGTAATTCCTGCTAATCTTATAACTTCAGCTGCTAAAAATTTATCTTTTACAATATTTTTTTTATAATTTTCTGTATTAAATAATATTGTCTCTTTACTTGTTTGATTAAATAAACTTGTATTTTGATTTCTTGAATTTTTATTTCTATCTGTAAATAATGTTGTTATTGTTTTATAATTATTAAATATTGATTTTTGCTCATTTGATTTTTTTCTCTCTCTAAATGATGTTAAATTATTTCTTGATGATGATTTATTTAAAGTTTGAAATATTCTTAAATTTATTGGCATAATTAATTTTTTATTTGAAATAATATTTGTATCACTTTCTTTATTTAAAAAATTATTTTCATCTGAAATAATATTTTTATCTAATTGAATTTTATTCTCATTTTTAATATTTAAAGTAGAATAAGTTAAATTTGGTAAATTAATTCTATTTAAATTTAAAGAATTTATCTTTAAATTATTAATTTGAGAATTATTTGGTCTTATTTTTAAATGTGGTTTTGATATTCTTTTATTATTATTTAAATAATTAATTTTTTTTATACTAACTTGTTTAACTAAATATTTATTTTTTTTCTTTTCATCAATTTTATCATATGAAAACTTACCTTTTCCTTTTAAAAAATCAATAAAATTATTTTCAAATTCATTATTTATTTTATTTAATTTCATATCAACTTCATTTTTAATAATTTTAAGAAAATTATCTTTTCTAGTTTTAATCATTTCAATTAAAAATTTTTTATTATTTTCATTATCAAGAGTACTAATTAACTTATGAAAATCTTTAATATTTATTTTTTTAACTTCTGCTTTTTCAGAAACACATTTTGCAAAATAAAATCTATTTTTCAATTCTAATGATTCTTCAAATCCCAAAATATCAGGATTACTAATAGTTTTAATTTTAATTTTAAAAAGATTATTATTATCAAAATTTTTAATTTGTTCATTTTCAAATTCAACAAAATTCAATTTTTTAGGAGTTGAAATAGTATAAATTTCATTATTATTATGATTAAAAATCATAGGAGATTCAATTTTTTTATTTTTTGCCTTTAAAAATAAATTATCAATTTCTTCATCATCAATTGGAGATTTCCCAAATAAAAAAATAATTAAATTACTTTTAGAATATTCAATATAATTATAATATTCTTTAATCCAACCTAAACTTAAATAACAATATAAATCAAAATTCCCATTTTCAATTATATAAATAAAATCACTTTCTTCATTTTGTTTAAATAAATAATCAGTATTATATAAAATTTCCTTTTTAAAATAATGAATTAACTTAATCAAATGACTTATATTCCAATATAAAAAAGAAGGATATTTAATTTTAAAAGACTTTATATCAATTTCTATTCTTTTTAATTCTAATTCTTTAATAATTTTATTATAATCATTTTTATTAATAGAAACTAATTGACAATCATTAAAAGCAATAATTGTTGCATTACGTTTAGTTTTTTTAATTAAAGCCATTTCACCAAATGTAAAACCATTTTCAAATTCTCCAATTTTTTCATATTCTTCAACATAAATTTGAAAATAACCATAATGAACAATATTAGTAAATGGGATTGACATATAGAAATTTAAATCTATATTTAAATATTTATTTTTTTCTATTATTCTATCATATTTTAATCCTGTTTTATCATCATTTTTTATTGAATTTAAATATATTATATATTCTTTAAGTGTTAATTTTTTTTGAGAATAAATTGGTCTATATAAATTTACTTTTCCATTTAATAAAATGTAAAATTTATCTCCTTCTTCTCCATATGATATTATTGTTTCATCTTTATTAAATGTTTCATATTTAATTACTGAACAGATTTTTTCTAATTTTTCTATTTCAGAGTTTTCTTTTATTTTTTTGAAATAATCATATTTTTCACTTAAGTATTCTGATATTATTCTTATTTCATTTTTTGTTCTTGTTTTTCCTGGTTTTTGTAAAAGAGATATTATATAATCTTCATTAAAATGTTTTTTTTGAAAAAAAGATTTTCTTCTAAATAATTTTTCAATTTTATTTTCTGTATTTTCATTTTTTATTATTTCATTATTTTCTTTTTTCATAATTTTTTTTTTATTATATTAAAAAGTTAAATTTCCATTTTTAAATTTTTATATTTTATTAATAATATTAAAAAAATCAATTAATATGGTTGAAATAATAAAAGGGGAAATAATAGGATATAAGCAAGATAATGATATAATTTCAGAATATATGTCCTCAATGATAAATTCAATAAAAGAAGGTAAAAAAATAATATTTAATATCATAGAAATTATAACAAAATTTCCAGAAGAATTAAAACAATATTACATATATACTCGTTTTAATAAAAAAAAAAATGAATTAAAAATTTTTATAAAATTAATTCCAAAATCAAAAGTTAATCCAAGAGAAAATGAAATATATTTTTTAATAACTTTAAATGAAGAATATCCTCAAAAACCACCAATTTTACAATGTTTAACAAATGTAATTTATTATTTTAAATATAAAAAAATTAGTTTTGTTTTCCAAGTTTAAATAATGGAATTAATTTTCAAAGTACATTAATTCCAATATGGAAATCTAATAATTCACTTTGTGAATTAATAGAAAAAATTCCCAATTTGATTAATAATATTGAAGAAGAATCAAATAATAATTTATTTTCAAATTATGGAACTTATTCTAAAACACTTAAATATAATATTAATGACTTTTTAGAAAATAATGAAAACAAATTATATAAAGTTAAAACATTAATTGAAAAAAAAAAAAATAAAAATATTATTTTAGAAGATAAATATTTAATTGTTACTGATATTCATATTTTAATTTTCCAAATTGAAAATGAAAAGTATAAAAATGAATGTAGAATTGAATCATATGAAGAAATAATTAATATTAAAAATATAGATGATTATCAAATTGAAAGAAAAGAAAATGAATTTTTAGAAGCTTTAAATTTTAGTTGGATAAATGAAAATGATGAAAGTTTTGTTGGTCCTATTATTATTAAATTAGAAGATAAGACAGATTTAATTGAAATAATTATGATAAAAAAAGCACAATTAAATAGTAAATTTAATTTATTTTTAAATAATGAAGAAAATGATATTAAAGTATTATCTGATATTATTAATATTAAAGAAAAAATATTAGAAAAAAATCCTGATGATTTTACTTTTAGAACTATTACTGAATTATATCAAAAAATTATTGAGATTCATTCTAAAAATAATAATAATGGATTTGATCATTATATTAAAAAATTACATGAAACTATTGAAAAATATAATAAATTAAAATCATAAATTGAAATCAGAAAAAAATGATATTAATAAAATAATAAAATAAAAAAATATTTTTAATTGATTATTTTGAATATATTCAAAATATAAAAAAGGGAAATTAAATATAGAATAATATAATATCAATTATTTATTAAAAAATGAAATTAAATAATTAAAAATTAATTAATTTAAATTATATATTTTATTTTCAAGATATTAAATTTTATTTTTAAGTAATGGGAAAGAAAATAGCAAATGCATCAAATGTAAGAAAAGAAGGTAAAAAAGAAATTCAAGAAACAACAAAAAAAATGAAAATTAATCTTCATAAACAATTACATGATGTTCAATTTAAAAAAAAAGCCCCAAGAGCAATAAAAGTAATTAAAAAATTAGCTCAAAGAAATATGAGAACAAAAGATGTTAGAATTGATCCCGAATTAAATAAAGAATTATGGAAAAAAGGAGTTAGAAATCTTCAAACTAGAATTGAGTTAATTTTAGAAAGAAAAAAAAATGAAGATGAAGAAGGAGAAGGTGAAAAAATGTATACTCTTGTTAAATTATCTCCTCAATTTGAAGTTTAAAAAAATATTAATTTTTTATTTTTGGTTTTTTATTATCAAGTTTATATAATAAATTTTTAAAAAATGAAATTTACATAGTGAAATAAATATAAAAAAAGGTTTTTTTTTAATTTGTTTTTTTTATTATATTTTTTTATATAATTTTTAAATTAAAAATAATTTTTAAAAAAGTAAAAATATACAAAAAAAATTTAATTAAAAATTAAATTAAATTAAATCTTTAATAAGATTTTGAATTTCTTTTTGAATTTCTTCAACGCTTTTTATATTATTATTATTATCACAACAATTAATAACATCCCAATTAAATTTATTAGCAATATACATTCCAGTTTCATAAGCATTAATCAAATGACTTTTATCACTTTCTTGAATATCAATTTTAGTTCCAGATTTAAACTCATTTCTTTTCATAGTTAATTGAATAGAAATATCAGGATTAACATTTAAAAAAATAATTTTATTAGGTTTTGGAATTTTTAATATATTAAATTCAAAATCATTTAACCAATTTAAAAATTTATCTAATTCATTTTTATTATTAATTTTTCCTCCTTGATGAATCATATTACTTGAAACATATCTATCAAAAATAACAAAACTATTATTTTCTATTTCATTATTTAATTTTTTCATTGTACAAAAACGATCTGTTGCAAATAATACACTACTTTGATATGCATCTATTTCATTTGCTTTTTTTGATAATTCACCATCTAAATACATTTTTACTGGAGAACTACTTTGAGATTTGTAATTTGGAAAACTTTGTTTTATTACTTTTTTATTTTGGGATTGTAAATATTTAAATAAGAGATTTGTTTGAGTTTCTTTTCCTGAACCATCTATTCCTTCTATTACTATGTATTTTACATTTTTCATTTTTTTTTTAAATTAATTTTTTTTTTAATTTTTAAATGTGTTTTTTATTTTAAATTTTTTTTTTATTTTTTTTATTTATTTATTTTTATGATATTCTAAAAAACATTTATTAAAACAATGGGGAATGGGGATTGGGGATTGGGGATTGGGGATTGGGGATTGGG